>PVJX010015963.1:0-41174 GCA_004027295.1 Dolichotis patagonum | reverse complement strand
GACTTGCTTTGTTTCCAATGCTTTATATTCCCCCATTTATAACTTTTGGAATGGTAATGTTTATTTTGTGCCTTTGCACAAAATATTTTAACCTTGTTAAATGTTTAACATTTTTAAACATTTTGTTTAAAATGTTTAACCTTGTTTCACTTGTACAGGGGTTACAGTTAAGAGTTTGCCATAGATATTAGAGGAGAATTGGGACTTTGACTTCTCAGCAATGCTGAAAATGTTAGGACTTGGGCAACTTTTGGAGAAGGAAATCTCCAAAATGTCTTTTTCTATGAAGGTTGTACATGAGTCTTTGGGGGCCAGGGGTGGAATGTCATGATTTCTGTAGGTGGCCCCCAGGCCTCATGTATTTGCATTGTGCATTTGTGATTGGTTCATTGTCTAGCGCTTGGATTGGTGGTGTCAGTGCTATACCCTCATAGGGGGTGGAGCCAGGATGTGATGTAATGGCAGGAAGAAGGGGTCTCTCTCTCTCTCTTGCTGGTTCCCACTTGCTGTTTGCAGCTGCCATGAACTATGGCTCTGCCATGCCACCCTGCCTTGGAGCCAACTGAGTATGTACTGAAACCTCCAAAACTATAAGAAATAAACCTTTCCTTTCCCAACTTTGGGCATCAGGTATTTTGTCTCAGTGATGAGTAAAAAGTAACTAAGACAGTGTGTTAGCAGGGCATGTATTTTGTTTTGAAATGAGTATTTGAGCATTCAGTTAAGAAAGCCCTGAATGGTCGAGGATAAATGTGTATCTCCTTACCACTGTAGACTTCAAAGAGTCTAACTAAAAGAATAGAGGGTACATATTAGATTTGAGTTTAAGTTTGTGAAGGCAACAGTTTAAGCAATAGAAAGGTGGTGTGCAAGGTTTTCCAGCATAAGGGGATCTCTTATTTACTGAGTTGCTTCTCAGTTCTTGGAATTTTATAAACAGAATGAGATGTGAGTACCTTGTGACTACCATTGTATAAATGAATACAGCAATATTCAGCAAGGTTAAGCAATTTGTCCAAGCCCACAGAGTTAAAAGGAGGCTGAATAAGGTCTTATACTGAGATTTGACTCCAGGAACATG
Source organism: Dolichotis patagonum (assembly GCA_004027295.1). Classification (NCBI taxonomy): domain Eukaryota; kingdom Metazoa; phylum Chordata; class Mammalia; order Rodentia; family Caviidae; genus Dolichotis; species Dolichotis patagonum. Next base: position 40,093 of record PVJX010015963.1, on the reverse strand, counting down.
TTCAGTGGTTCAGGACACTCAGTCTGTGGGGAGACAGACAGCAGGGCAGCAGGGATATGGGAGGAATAGTGAGGGGGATGGGAACAGCGGTATGAAGCTTATGCTCTCCTTCTCTCCTTTTTTCTCTCCCTTCCTTCCTCTCCTTTTCCCTCTCCCTTGTCCTGTCTTCCTTCTTTCTTCCTCCCTCATTATTTCCATTTATGGGATTGAAACTAGGATCTACTCACTAACACTGAAAAGCATTTATTCTATCAGTAACCTACATTCTTAGCCTCCAAATGTCTATTTCTCCAAAAGTAAATAAGCATGATTTGCATCCTTGTTCTTAAGTCTTCCCACGTGGTGAAGGACAGACTGCTCCATAGCCTCCCAAGGACTGAGGGAATATATCAGGGACCCACTTGCAATTACTTTCAATGTCAGGTCATCAGAAAATGGCTGGCAGGAATGATTTTGGTAGGAAATTAGGTGGCGCTGAGGCCAGAGATTAGAATGTGGCAAACTGACTGGGGGAATAGGTGTGACCTGTCAATTACAGAGTTCCAGGATATATGTCCAGAGCATTTCCCAAAGCCCTGCACTTGTAACCAATCAGACTATGGTCTTCAACTATTCTTGCAAGAACTCAAAAGCAGGTATTAGGTAGGGCAGCCTATCTATGAATTTAGCTGAGGATTGGGGATACAAAAGACAGCTGTCACTGAACTCTTAGTCACTGTTCTATTTCACAGTGGTCTGATCTTACCCAGTACAGTGTGCCTGTTTTCATACTTTGAGTTGGCACACACCCACTCTGCAGAGTATGTTCCTTTTCCTAACTTTAATGGATGAAAAACATTACTACTTTTTGTGCTTGTGTTAACTAATTGTTTGTTCAGGACAGAAAATAACTAAGAAGCATCTCTAGGAGTTCCCAACATCCCAGAACTCAGTAAAAATATTTTGGTGAAACCAGCCAGAAGTAGATAAGTCTTTTTAGGTAGAGCTTTATTTTCTTTGTGTCTAAAATCTATGATTAACAAGGACTGGTTTCGTTTTTTGTTTTGGGGGTTTTGTTGTTATTGTTGCTGTTGCTTATTTGTTTGTGTTATCTGTCTTTCCCTGTTCCCTATATAGGAAATCTCCAATCCATTTTTTGTCCCTTTATCCCAGGATGGGCTTTGATCCTTTTTGGCTAACACACAGGGGCAGGGAGTGAGAGGATGCTGAAAATATGTGGCAGCTGTGGAATTGAGGCAGCTTTCCTGTAGCTCTGGGAACAGTTTCCTAGTCTGTCCAATCTTGTGGAAGGGGGCAGGAGAAGCACCCAGTCTCTATGATTTTCTCAGCTAGTCAGAGGCCCACAAATCCATCTCAAGTCTGGCTCACCTTTTCGTTCTTCTCTTTCCTGTTTTCAGTCACTCATTGCTGTATGAGTCAGTTAAGAACTGCCAGGGAGCCTATTATTGACCTTGTCACAGAACAGTTAATTCAGGTTCTGTATGTGATACCTAGTGATTAGTATGCCTTTTGGTCTCATGTTTCTTCTGCTAAGATTTCTTTTGGAAAAATTGGTAACTTGTGTCCTGTTCAATCAGCTGCCTACCTCAGTTTCCCCCTTTTTGTGGTCAAATTCTCATGTGTGCTTTTCCTTTTAGGTGTCCTTTTATCTCTGTATTATTACTAAGTTACTTTCTGAGGATCTTATTTCATCCTAGTACACCTTTCGGCCACATTTGGTGGTTATTTTTGTTTATGAGGTTTAGTCACATATGTCCGCCATTATTTGCTGGCCATTTCGGTTCACCATATAAGTGAGTCACATGGAGTCTCCCAGGTTTGCCAAGCATTTTGGTTCATCTTCTGAGTCAGCCACAACCTTATTTGTTGGCAATGCTGGTTGATCCCATTGGTTGGTCACATGATTCTGCCATGTTTATTTGCCTTTCTTTGTTTCTTTCTTTCTACTGACATCCTGGTCACCAAGCAACCTCACCCTTTTAGATAAAAGCTAAGCATCCAGTTTTAGGGAGTATATGGGACTCCTCCCTTTTCTTCTGAAGCAGGTTGGAACTTGTGTTTCTTTTGGCATAAGTTCAGGTAATTTAGAAGGGCCTGAGCAAAACAAAGGAACAGCAAGTCGAGTCAAATGGCTGTAAGTATACTTGTACTTTGAACTTTTAAAGGTTCTTTTTTTAATGTCTTTGTTGAAAAAGAGGTTTTCTCTACTGTCTTAAAGAAAGTCAGAGGTTTTTATTATTATTATTATTGTTATTATTATTGAGCTAAATGTAAAAGTTACTATTTCTCTGCTGTGTAACAGCCCCATGGTCTAAGGGATTCTATAGGGTGGGGCACCACTCTGACTCTTCAAGAGCTTTTTGTCTAAGGGAGCACCAAGGAGTCTCCAGCCTGATCTCTTAGAAGTTGACTGTTTGCTCAGGTAGCTGGTTGCAGTCCTTGGCTGGGTGGTGGTGGTGGTAGTGGTTCTCTACCTTTCTCTCTAAGGATTCAGTGGGCCATAAATTATGGCGAGCTCTAAGAATAAAAACATAAGGCACTGATGACACTTCTGGAAATGTTTGGTTAGTAATACCTGAGTTTGACAGAAGAGGCCTTGGGAACTCAAAATTCTTTGTTCAGGACAAAAAGTAACCAGAAAGCACCTGTAGAGGGAGACTGCAATACCCCATGACCCAGTAACAGACCCATACCTTTCCAGGAACAACTTCATTCATATTGCCCTCTTAATCTACTTTGTGACTATTAATGGAGTAAATGGGAGGGTTTTCCATGGAATAAAACTACAGGCCCTTTGGTAAGGGTGGTAGTGTAAACCGTTATGTGAACCATAGCATTTCTCTCAGAGCTCATAATAGTCCCTTTTATTCACTATGATGGTTTAATCAGAAAATGAGATCTCAAAATTTGCAACCTATGTAAAATACAAAAGTCAGAATTTTATAGGCAATGTGTCAGAACCCCTGTCTAAATGTACTACTGCTCTTATTCATTGAAGGAGTGTGAAATGAGAACATTTTAAAAGATCTTCCACTGACAAACTTCTGAGTTACTGAAGCTTTTATCCTACTGACATTAATTTGCAAGAATGTCTGCAACTGAAATTAGGCAGAATGACTTCAAAGCTACTTCTAACTAGGTTGTTTTTCCATCAAATTGTTTTGCTCTAAGCCAAATCTTTAGAATCACAGCTATAATCTCCATCCCCATTTCAGCTTTCTCTAGTACAGCCCTGAGGAGAATTAGGTTCAGCGATAAGGACCCTGACATGCATTGTCATTTGGAGGATGAGATCAAATGAAATTCCATTCTTTTGCATAACTCCATCTTTTAGATACTCATAGTAACTCTGAGCAGTAAGCAGGAGCAGAAGAGATATCATCAATGTGTAAGATAGATATGGGTTTTATAAGCAATGCACTTAGGTGGTAGGTAAATAAACATTTTTTTTTTGTACTGGGGATCGAACTCATGACCTTGCGCTTGCCAGGCAGGTGCTTACACCACTGAGCTAAATTCCCAGTTAAATAAACATTTTTAAGGTTTCATGAATATGATCTGCTTTTTAAAGTTTTTCTGTATCTTTGATGAATGTATGAGTTTTTTTGATACAGTGATAAATAGTATGTCCTTTGAAACAAATGTACTTATTTAAAATCAAAGCATCTTGGGAAAAATAAGTAATCATGTGAGTGATAGTTGTTTAAAAACCAAAAAACTAAGTATTAATGGAGGGTCTAGTTTAGGAAAAATAGTCAAATGACTATTTGACTATTCTGGAGGATATGGTGTTATCAGTGTCTAAGTTATTGTTCAAAGAACCAAGTGATCTGTCTGTATTACCCATGATTCACTGGAGTAAAAAGAATAGAAATAAATGGAAAATCAACACATAGAATGCTGAAAGGTTCTTACAAAACCTACTCTACTTAAAATATTTGTGGTCTTCTTGTGTCAATGGTTTTCTATTCTAACAAACTTCTACATGTTTTAATATAAACAAATCTATGTAAAATCTTATTTCATCTGGTATATCATTTTTAGGGACATAGTTTAAAAATGAACTATACTCTTAGATGATAACCAGAATATAGAAGGATGGAAGCTGGGAAACCCAGAGCAAAAAATAGGATTTCAGTGGCAGTAGAAGTTAAAGTGAGGGACAATGATGGGAATGTATATTCACTGGACTAGAAAAGAAAGTGAACACTGATTTTCCTGGAGAGTAATTTTAAAAGGCATCAGAAACTGCCAGAGGATCTGGCAATCCCACTTCTGGTTATGTAACCAAAAGAAATGAGTTCAGAGTGCAGAAGAGACATCTGCATCCCATGTTCACTGCACCACTACTCAGAAGAGTCAAGATGTGGAAATAACTCTTAGAGTGAGTTATGGAAAAGGACATGCACAGAAGACACAGCTGACCTGACTCCACACCCTGCCAATCATGTTGTCAATGACGCTATGGAACCCAATAGGAGGCACCCTGGGCCCAGCACAATATTTTAAATTCCTAAACCCAACACATTAGCACTTATCATTTTTCTTTGGTAGGCATGATCCTGCTCACTCTAACAATACTATCATCTTAGTAAACTTTTTCCTTACTGTTACTTGCTGCCTCCAAATCTCTGTTTTGCATAAGAACCTAGGAACTTGTCCCATCACCTGCAGTAACAAGCCAGGCACAGAAAGACAAGTATCACATGATCTCATTTGCATGTGGAATCTAAAAGTGCAAATAATGAGTAGAATGGTGATTGCTAGAGTTCAGGGGATGAGAATTGATGGGAGAAGACAAAAAGTTGAGCAATGTGTACAATGTCACACTTATAGGGATAAGATTTTGTGTAACCATTAGAGTAAATTTGAAGTTACAGCCTGTAACCTACAAAATTAATTCATTAGTTTATCATGGCCCAGCACAGAAAGACTATCCATGCAAAAAGGAGAAGTCTGTTTACTTTACACACAAATAAAGGTTAGTCACAGAGTAGAAAAAAGATTTTTGGACTCTGGACGCAGTTAATTCTGTCTATGAGTTAAGTCGAATTATAAGCTCTGAGACATTGAAAAAGGTTACTTTTCAATTTAATAAAATATTCCCTAATATGTTCAGTTTTTGATATATAAGAACACTTAATAAACACTTTCAACAATAAGAATCAATGAATGAATTTATAACATTTAAAAATTATATTATCCAATTTTTGAGAATGACATGATATGACATGATATATATATATATATATATATATATATATATATATATCTTGAGTACATGTCAAATGGCCCTTAATAAATATGTTAATATGATTTTGAGTTCATTTAACATAATTCATAATTTTAACTTACACCTATATTGTGTTATTTGCTCTATTTATTATAAGCATAATCATATTTATCTATATTTCACGTAACTTTCATGAAATTAATATATACCTGGATTTCTATACTCATGAGGTCCATACTTTCACATTTAGTTATGGATGAAACTGCTAAGGAAAAGTAAAGTGGTGTCTGCACTGAACATGAACAAACTTATTATTCCTTGTCATTGTCTTCTAGGCACTCCAATATTACAACTTTTTACATAGTGTTTGCATTGTAGTAAGTGCCATAATTAATGTACAGATGGTTTAAAGTATGCAGGAGGATAATCATATGTTATACGTTAATACTATGTAATTTTATTGAAAGGAATTGAACTCTGCCAGCTTTGGTATATGAGGTATGGAATCCATAGCCAATAGAGAAGGTTAACTCTATATGATGTAATACATACAAGCTATTCTTGTACATATTTTACACATGAAATACGAAAATCCAAAAAAAAATTAAAATTTCTGAAGCTCAGTGAAGTGGTAGTTAATGAGTGGAGTTAAGATTCTAATTCCAGTGTACATGACCTGTAATTTCTAGCATAATACACAATGCCTAAAAAATGAAATGCTTTATTTTCTAGTTCATTCCAACTTCTGCTGCAATAATAATTGTATATTCATTGCTTGACCCTTGTTTCTTTGCATTCCAGGAGAAGAAATTCATTTAATATAAACTAAAGGGTAGCACACATTTTAAAAATGATGGAGATCAAGATAAATCTCTGGCAAATAAATTGCAGTAATACTTGTATTCTTGTGAGAAGAGAAACACCAGCTGCCGACTATTCTCTTTCATCTCTCTTGTTCTTTGTCCACGAGTGTCATCATCCTCTGTTACAGCTGCTTTGCCTGAGTATTTGCACCATTCTCCTCTCTGCATGCCATTCTCTTTGGTTTCTGTATAATATGTGCACTCATAAAACCTCGGCCTACATATTGCTTTGGGTTATCTGGCCAGAGCATTACGTAAATTTGGTCTAAGCCTCCTGCGAAGTTCTTTCATATCTCTTACTTCAGATTTTTGCGGTGCTCAGTGCCAGACATCTGTGACTGCCACAAAGAAGCCGTCCAATTGGCACCTGGGGTCTGCTCTTCACCACACAGGCAGGAACTGTAATTACCAACTTCAGCAGAATAACTAATCAAGGAGATCACTGGCCAATGTTTTCAATTAGGCATTCCATTTATTTTAAGCATGGCATAATCACTCTTCAGTTTGCAACCATAGAAATAAACCTATTCACTCATAGGGCTAAGTGTAAGAAAAAAACGCACAATTTCTGAATTTCTTTTTTTGAACTTGTACATGAAAATAGTTTGTGTAATGTACAAAGGTCTTTAAACCTTATTGTGTAAGTACCTCTATGCTTTTAAAAGTAAAACTATGTAATGAATGTTAATAGCAAAGTGATTTCTTTAATTTTCTCATATTCTGACTGACATTTATCATAGCAAAAGTGTTGTAGTTCTCTTAAGCCACTGCTGTAACAGCCACTGTGGGTGCTGATATCCTGTATCTGCTCGTTTAGGTGTCTCCTGTCCATGAGGGGGCAGTTACAGATGAGGGATTGCTATCTACAACACCTGAATCTCTATTTAAAATTGCTTTGAGGTTATTTTTCTGCATTGTGCCTACCTGCCTACATAGAAAACTGACAGACTGATGAGAACTTAGTGTTTGCAGGACTTAGTGTTCATGCTCAACAAATATGCAGAAATAGATGGTGAGAAAATACTCCCATTCCATTGACCAGTGGTGGGCCACAGATGTTCACAATGGTAACCCTACCATGAGCTCATTCTTTTATCATTTTCTCTTTGCTTTTTCACTACTCTTTACCTTGATCTCTGGGATCACAACTCACAGAAAGTTTTTAGCCCACAACTTAGCCATGAGATATGCTCTTGAAGACAAAGAGAAGCTGTGTGACTTACAGAAACATATCAATTTGTGTTTCCTTTCAGGGAATTATTACCTAAAACTCCCTTGATAAGGTGAATGCTGTCGTAGTCAACATTATGAAAATTTTGAAGATAGGCAGAGAAACTCACCATGGTACTAAGAAAATTAAACATGTTGCATCAACAAACATTTACCCTGATCCATCTTTGGGACTACACATTTAATGGTGTAAAATACTAAGGCTCACCTCTGGACTGTAAGATGTGCTATGCTGCATGGTAAACACTGATGGCATCATTGGATGTTATGTGCTTAAAATAGGCGTGCAAGGCTATTGACTAACCAAACAAACAAACAAACCCCACTGTTATTGATATCCTCTGTTTTTGAAAATTTCCCATGCTTGTTATCAGAAAGTCACTTGAAATCAGGGAATCAATTGGTATTCAAGAGGCTGTCTTTCTATCAGCAAATGGTTTATAGGCACTTTCACTGAATTGCTTCTCTAAAAGAAATAGACACAAGCTGATCCACATTGGCTGAAGGATATTTTTGCCTAAAGAGAGAAGAATGGCCCAGATAACCCTAAAGAATCAATGACTATTTCTTCTAAAATTTGGCTTCAAAATATTTTTAGCTTAGATCATTTAAACACAGAATTTTTTCTTTAAAGAAAGATGACTTTTTAACTATCCTTATGCATATATACATGCATATATATGTGCATGTACATGTAACTACATATATTCAGTACTGCATAAATGATTACCATATATTGATACATCTGATATGCATTCTATACTTATAATTTAATAGATCCTCAAAACAGTTTTTAATGTTAGTATACAGCTAATGGTTCACTACTTTCACTTTGCTATTAACATTTATTACATAGTTTTACAGCTAACGGTTCACTACTTTTGCATTGCTATTTACATTTATTATATAGTTTTCATTTTAAAAGCATAGAGGTACTTACACAATGAGGCTAAAAGGTCTGTGTGCATTGCACAAACAATACTTTTGTGCACAAGTTCAAAAAGAAACAATCAGGGAAAGCTCAGACTGTAACTTGCCTAAAGTCACACATTTTATAAATGACAGAGCTAGACTGTACTCAATTCATTTAGTGTCGAATTTCTGCTTCTGCCCAGCATCTTATGCTGACTTTAAAATCTTATATTTAGTGTTCTATGTCTCTCTGTTACCAGTTAATTCATGTTGTGTTTTCTCTAAATAGACACTTAAACAATTAAATTTAAATAAAAATAATTTGGTGTCCAATGAATAGTAGCAAGATCACAGAAAAATATGTGATACTTCATTTATAAATATAAAAAATATGTGTGTATATGAAAATATCTTATTACCAAAATAGGTTTTGAAGCATCTGTAATGCTGTTAATTAAGTTTTAAAAGCATTATGAGAAAGTGGTTAGAAGCTTGGGCCCAGTGTATGTGCTTGAATGCTTTTCTACCATTTGCAGGAAAGTTACTTGATCTTTCTCAGACTCAGTTTACTTATCCACACAATGGGACTTAAAATACTGACCTCTTTTGTTTTGCTAAATGTTGTGAGAGATGAAATTATTTCAGTAGAATTTTTAGCAAATAATAAATGTCAGCTGTTGTCACTGGCAGAACACATCTAAAAAATATTCTGAATCTGTTTGAGGGCTCAGCAAATTACAAGCCCTGAGCCAAAACCAACACATTATCTATTTTTATAAATAAAATTTTATTGGAAATAGCCATACCTATGTGTTCATGGATGATTGATTTTACCCTGTAAATCAATCAAACCTATTTATGATTGGATCATTAAAGAATAGAATAAATTTGCTAACCAGTCTACTACACTGTCATCAATGTTCATCCCTTCAGAAGAATACTGCCATCCAACCCATAGGATTGACATATGATGAAGTCAGGAAGAGTTCCCAAAATAGGAAATGGAAGCTCCCTTTAAAGCAAGGTAGCTGCACCATCAAGCACAGACAACTAGAATTAAAAATCACCAATAAAAAGTGGAGATACACATCTTCAGAGAATCCAAGGACATCAGATAAGTGGCACAAGAGGAAAAAGTTGACTTTGAACAACTCTAATCCTCAGAGACAAATAGAACTTCTTTTATTTGAAAAGCTAAGTTTTTTCATACCACACTTTTTTATTAAAAGTATTTATGAGTATTCTTACAGTAGCTCACACATAAACCATGCACTACCAGAGCCAGCACACCGCATATTGAAGCTTTGTAACTTGTATGAAGTAAGAGTTACTTGCATTGCAATAGTGAAAGGGAAATAAATTGAGTGATTTCATTACTTCCTGTTCAGTGAAATTCTGATTTTATTGCTAAGCTTTGACACTTTTTTGCAGAATCTCTACTATCTTTGCTCTTACCTACTAAGAAGCAGCAGTAGCAGCAACAAAAAATCATCTGGACATCTGGATACAGCATTCAATAATTTATTGGAACCTCAGTCACACAGCTACACTGAAAGCAGGGGTGATAAAAGGAACTTCATGCACACTACAAATAAAGGAGCCAGAATAATAGCTTTTTTTCTCCCTTCCCTTCAAAATATTAAATTTTATCAATCAGAATCTAACAGCTTGGGACCATAACTGGGTTATAGTTAACAATATCTCAATCATACATATTGCTTTTCCAATACAACTTGCAGGGGACTGATTTGTGATAAAGCTGACATAGGAATTGCAAAGGGGAACAGACATATAACAGAATGAATCAGATTAAAATGTAATTGATGGGATGAACTCAAAGGGATCACCGCACTCACTTTCTCTAGTTTAGCTGCTGCATTTGGTCTAAATACTACCATTGCATCCTTTGTATCTGACCTATTCAAAAGAAGAATAAGACACCACAAACCGCTATAATCTAGGCAACACTGCCACTTTACAAGTTTTTCTTTAGTTGATAAATGGGCTTTCTCTCGAGGAGAAATCTCATTCTATATATAGCACTGGGCTCTATAAAACAGGTCACTCTAAACAACTAGTGCTGCATCCTGCCAGGTGGGAGGACTGGGGAGAAATTATTAAGAGTAATTGGAGGCTTCACTCTTAACTATTACACTGTGCTGCCTCCACAACAAAGAACTACTGGGATTTTAAGTGGAAAATAAGCTCTGTCAATATAGGACTACTCACTAAATGGAACTGAGAAAACTTCAGATTGTGGGTGTGAGGAAATAAACTCAGGGTTTTACCTTAGGTATATTACAAAATGAAATTCCAACTCAATCTAAAGCTTATGTGTAATGAATTAAATTTCAGGCATACTAAAAAGCACAGTTCTTTATTCCCAGATCTTAAAAATATCCCTATGGCTATCACAAAACAAAATTTATAAAGAAAATAAGAGATACACTGAATTAAAAAGTCAGTTCTGTATGCTAATATTTATACAATAAAATGCTACTAGAAAGATAATACCAAATGTAGAAACACACTTTGTAATAGAAGAATGTTAACACATTTAAAGGAAATGATTTCTGGAAATTAATCCCAACTATTCAATAGAAAACTAAGCAAAAATATGATCATGAAATTTGTAAAAGCACTTAAAATTGCCAACAAACACAAGAGAAAAGTTAAATTTTATGAAGGATGCAAAATTCCAAAGAAAGCAACAATAATTTGTCATATATCAGATTGCTGAGTAAATATTAAATAATATATGATATGGAAGAAACTTGATGTAATATCATATTCAAGTACTGATGTTGAAAGTATAATTTAGTATAATGCTTTTCAAGGGTTGTTAATCATGATGTATCATATTTTAAATGTATAACCTACTTTTTCCAGAAATTTAATCCCTAAGTATCTACTCTAAGGATATAATTGCTCAAATGAGTAAAGGAATATATAACAGTTATATATCACTGTCGAATAAAGTATAACAAAATCCAGTAACATGCACTTATTTAAAAGAATTATAATAAAGTCCTAAAAGTATACACTAGTAGTCATTCAAAAGCATGAACATATCTATCTGCATTCCTTGGTGCCCAATAATTTGAATTATCTTGTGTTTATTTTGAGACTTTCTCTTGGTGATTAAAAATTTTACTCTTTGTGACTTCAATGACTCCCATAGTCTCAAATAACATTTATTTTTATATCATTGTCAAATTTATAGAGTTAACTCTGACTTGCCCTCTGAAATTGCAGATCTGTGTGTACAGGTTCATGACATTTCTGAAACTGAATTTTTTGTTCTTCTTACTAAGTAGTTCTTTAAATCTTACCAACAAAGTAAAGGATTAAAATCAGTGATCTTTGGTGTCCACCCCCTGAAAAACTGCATCCCATCTGGGAACAATTGTTATTAATTGAACATACAAGAATTTTCAATAATATCTCCAGCTTCTCACGCAGTATTCGTTGTGACAGTTCAACCATGACTCTGTGGGGTTGGATCTGCATGATGGAGAAGACTCCCGAAATGCTTTTCTTCTTCACACTATTTCTTTAGTACATTAGCATACAGATTAGCCAAGTAATTTGAATTAAAAATTAGACTATGTGATTTACTAAGTCATGTAATAAATTAAATTTTATAACATATCTAATTAAAATGAGATCATACAACCCATTCCATAAAATACAGTGGGGCCCTAGAATTCCTGGAACAGTATATGAAATCCTGCTGCATATAATCATCCAGTTTACACCGGCTACTGAAAACCTCCTTAGCCTTCTCTGTCAATTTTCCTCAAAATCTCCATAGTAACCTTTTGTTAGAGGACTTTAAATGTCTTAGCTGCCCCCAACCTCTAAGCTTTTAAATAGTTTTGCTTTCCTTTATGGAATGGTCTTCAGTCCCATATCTAGTATCACTCATGGTAGACTGACTAGACATTAACCAAAGTCTTCACTTGTTCCTTTGTATTATATGCTATTTTCAATTACATCACAGATATAATCTTTTCACTACTCCTGAGACTGGTCTGACCTTGAAAACAAAATGCAACAGAAATGAGAATTTTCCAGTGTGTGTTTAGAATTCCGTGAGCCTTGTATCCTCGAGCACTCTCATACCTTGATCCCACCCAGCTTTATTGGTAAAATCTGGACTTGTTTGCTGCATCATGAGGGTCGATGTGCAGCAGTGAATCTGGTCTGTTGCCCTGCCTGGACCATAGTCTATGGGACAACCCAAAAAATCAACAAAGGTGCTTATTTCACCACAAATATATTACTACTGGCATACACCACAGGGAGTTATACTGATTATTTTATCATATTATTTTGACATTAAATACATAAAATGTAATAGATAACTGATGTTGGGTAAAAGTTTTCATTCATCCGAGATTGCGAGTATCTTAAATTGTAGTTCCTGAGACTCTAGAAAGTAAACTCTCTGCATTTTAGTGTCTCAGAATCTCTTCAGACTATTTATTAAAAATTGTATGTGATGTATATTTTATATGATCCTTCTGCCACTACCCATCTTACTCATGATGGCTGAGGCCATGTTTGTTTTATGAAGCACTAGACCTTGAATATATCATGAACTGTTTTACACATAACACAAGTTCAACAAAGAAGGGTGAAATGAATGTACAAATAAATAAATGTAAATATATTTATACTAAAAAGATTTTTCCTAAAAAGATTAAATTAAAATATCTCTATATTGAAAAGGAATCATATTTCTTTTATCAACACAAATACTGCACAACAGATAAAAATGGAGCAAATCAGTAAGTAGAAATGTGACAGTCTAAAAACCTAAGACCCACAGGGAACCTCCTGGAGATGGGCAGCTCGGCCTGGTCTATTTGGGACTGGTAGGCCCACCCTTCACCTGCAGGGAACCTCCCTGAGACCGGCAGCTCAGCCTGGGCTGTTTGGGACTGGGAAAATTACACGGACCAGTGGCAGAGGGCCTGAGGTACCTGGGACTGCCACTGCTGGCTACCCCCCTTCTCCAGGAAGATCTAGGAAGCCTGCCACAGGACTGAGCTGACTTGGACCACATCTGCTGGATGTGCCCTTCAACCAAGAACACTGGACTACAGTGGACTACCATGTTGGCTTGATGAGAGGTTCAGGAACCCCTCACCCAAACAGAAGACCTCATCAGGCTTCAGTCAGTGTGGCACGGTAGGAGGAATTCAGGAGACTGGATCTCCTCTTCATTGTGGTACCCAGCAATTTGACAAATATCAACCACACAGTAGAACCCTGAAACACACACTATAGAAAGTTGTGTCTGTTGGAATAGAAAGACCAGAAATTCACCTAAGGTGAAAATGACTAACCGAAAAGGCAAAATGGAATCCCGAACATCTAGTCCATCAGGGGCAAGTGCAGGCAATAATGAAATAGAGGACCCCAAAATTCATATACCTGAAATCTCTGAAAAGATAGCAAATGAAATAAAGAAACAAATCTATGAGGCTATGGAGGAAATCAAATTAGAAATTTGAAATCAAATTAGAAATGTGAAATTTGAAATTACATTTCAAATTAGAAATTTGTCTTATGTAAAGACAAAAGTAACAACCTTAGTAAATGAGCTACTCAACATAGCTAGAGAAGAAATAGATAAGAAACTATAGGAGCATGGGAAACTGAGTGAAAATTTGAATAAACAATGCAGAAGACAAGCAGAATCTATGAAACAAATTGAAAGAGATATGCAAGAAACAAAAAATTGCATTGAAAGCCTGCAAAGCCATTTAAATGAAGCTGAGGATAGAATTTTGGAGCTTGAGGACAGGACTGCAGAGAGCAATCTTGAAAGGGTAGAACTGATAAAAACAACAAAGCAGAATGATATGACAACCCAACAGCTACAAGATGATGTCAGGAGAAACAATGTTAGAGTAACAGGCATCAGTGAGGAGGAAGGAGACAATGTAAAAACCTAATATACAGTAAAAAAATTGCAAAACAAATGTGCTCTGATATCATTTATATAAAAATTTTACGCAAAAAATACAAATTTAAAACTATACTTGGAAATATTACTATCAGTGAAAACTGGCTCTGTATGGAACATTTTATGTTTTAAAAAGATATGGGAGGTAAAAGCAGAAAAATAAGAATGCTTATTGAGGTATAAATATGCTTATAATATTTACCTGAACTTTGCTGTATGTTCAATATTTCTAAAATTTGAAAACATTATAGGTAAATGTTGGTTACTTAGAATGATCTCGTTTATACAAACTGAATGCCATAGCCCATCCCCAACTGCAATCATTTAAATTGTCATTTTCACCTGTATGGAATGTTCTTCAACCCCATTCATCATATCCATGTGGGACATTAATTTTAAGTTAGCTCTGATCCTCCATTTTTCCTTGGTCCTATATTATGTTTGTAATGGCACTGGTACACATAATAATTTTTAGATATAGTAGAATTATGCTGACCAGGTAGAACTTCAATGCTTTTGATAAAGTCAGCTGAAAATGATATCATTGATATGCAAAATTTTAAGCAATTTAGTTGTAACTCACATAATACAATTACCTAACAGGGTTTCAATTCCCATTTGTAACTGTTTTACTATTTATTAACATATATTAATGTGTATAATAATTTGTATAATAATGATATAATAATTGCACATAATATATAAATATCAATGACTGTATCAAGGAAAATGGTAAAAGGTGACCTAGATAACTTTTATGATATTAATTGTTTGAAGAAAAACACTACTGAGTTAAGAGACTAAGTAATAAAACTGTAAGTGTTGTTTTCTTACTTTCCAAAATAGACTAAGAGAATAGCCTTAGAGTAATGGGCTTGGCAAGGAGAAATAATTTTAAGACTGGCATGAATGAGACAAGTCTTCCCTCTGAGGAAAATCAAGATGAAAGTCTAGAATATTAAATGCATTATTAAGGAGCTGTGCCTGCTGGGAAAATAAGAAGTGGACTAAAGTAGATTAATTTGTTTACATAATTCAATTACCTATTTCTATAGTTGACTCTTAAATAAAATCTTAGAAGTTCAGAAGAAGAAAAAGAAGGAATTGATCATTCTGTTTTCTCAAAATTATCCACGAAATGCCTTCTTCCAGTAGTCAATCTTTATTAACGTAATGCCCTGAGAATTATTTCTTGGACTTAGCCAGTCACTTCTAGGATTCACAGTATGCTACAAGTTCTTCGATATGTAACTTTCCAATACTTATCCATCTAATCATTTTGACAGCAAAGGTTTCTCTCTGCAAGGAGAGTAAGTTCATCTTTTACTTTTAATTTGGCATCACAGAGGCTTAGTCCTGTGGAATTAAGTGAGCATTTTAGGAGATGTGAAATTTGAACAACAGACCATCAGTTTCCAAATTCTGAGAATTCTGAAACCATGATTATTCTTGAATCTCATATTCTTTTGTTATTGTTAATTCTTGCCTTCAACTAAAAGGATTAGTTAAAAAAGGGTTGTTAAAGATTTACCGTATTACTTTTGTAAAGTGAGAAACCTATCAAAAGATAACAAATATTTATGCAAACATGTATGAACGTGTGTATGTTTTAAGAAGAACATTTTTAGAAAAGTCTAATAGTTATAGTAACTGTCTCCTATTCAGATTATAATAATAGCATTTCTTTATTTTCTAATTGCTATATACTGTCATTTGATTGTAAAAACTGATTGCCACTAACAAGGAAGAAAAAGTCACAGAAAAGAAGGAAAAACATGTGCCCATAATCTTGTCTTTGAAGACAGTATAGTTTTCTCAATTAGACCTTGAAGAAGGAATTTTAATAGAGAAAATGAGTGATGTAAGTAAATATTTTTGACAGGATCCCAAAGGCAGGTAGCAACAGTAAAAATAGAAAAATAGAAACATGATATTACATGAAACAAACAAAAATCCAAACAAAAGAACCTAAAACTAAACACTAAAAAAAGAAAAAAATTGAGTTGAAAAATGTACTAAAACTCTAGACACATTTATCAATAGAAGACATACAGATGGGCAACAAATACATTAAAAAATTCTGCATAACACTAACTATCATGAAGTACTAAATAAAATCACAATGCAAAATATGAAAACAATAATAAATCCTGGTGAAGCTGGCAAGAAAAAAGGATTCAAATATTATAGATGAAAAATATAAGTTAGTACACCCATTTAAAAAAAATAGTATGGAGATTTGGTAAGGCACTGCTGAGTATTAATCCAAAGCAGAGCAAATTTACTATACCAGGAGAGATATTCATATTCCCATGTTTATTGCAGGACAATTCACAATAGATAAAATGTAGAATCATCCTAGGTGTCCATCAACGAATGAAAATGATAAGAATGTGTGGTACTATATACACACAATGAAATATTATTTGATCATAAAAAGAATGAAGTCCTGTCAGTTGTGGTAATAAGGACAGAACTAGACATCATTATGTTAAGAGACATAATCAGACACAGAAAGACAAAAATAAAACAAAACAAAATAGCATTTTTCACACATATGGAAATTAAAAATTTAAATTCACAGGAGAATGGAGGAAAAGTGGTAATTAGAAAATGGGAAGGGAAATAAGAAAGGAGACAAGAAATTAGATAAGGATGCCAACACACTGTTAGAGAGACAGGAATTAGTCCTAGTTTCCTACAACGTGGTGAGGTAACTGAGGGGTACACAAACCCCAGGACATGGAGCTGAGCAGCAAAGAGCGACTGAGAAAGGCTTCACTGCATTTACAGCAGCTCATCATTTCAGCTGTGGTCTGAGCTTTGCCTTCCGTGAGAACGAGAAGTATTGTCTTCTCACAGGAGCTCACACCCCACTATGACCTGTGCATGCAAGAGATCTGGGTTGTAGTCTCCTTATAAGAAGCTAAACCCCAAACATTATGCCCACCCATCCAACACTGTCTTCCACAAAACTGATCCCTGCTGCCAAAAATGTTGTGGACTTCTGTGGTAACTGTCACTTATCATAATCTATGATACATTTCAAAATAACAAGAAAGGAAGAGCATGAAAATTCTAGATATTTGAGGAAGCAGACATGCCTTGATTTGATTACTATACATTGTACATCTGTATATATATTCAGCTACCAAACGTACCCCATAAAGATTTACAAATATTAAATATCAGTACTGTTTAAAACAAAAAAATACACTGGAAAAGTGTAAAGCATTGGTCTAGGTCATGAGGAACAAACAAAACTAATGAGGAAATCCTGAAGGATTTTGTGGTACAGAAGAAATCCAATGGTGTAAAAGCGTTGGCGCTAGTGAAAGAGAGGCTGCCTTCTCTCTGTTTTAAGGTTTTGTAGGTGTTATTTGGATAAAATTCCCCTAGTTGTATTTGACTCAATCTCATCTCATTTTTCAGCACACCAAATGACCTGTAAATTCACTGACAATACAGGTATAGGCAAAGTCCAATGTGGCCTAAATTTTGGACAATGGAAATTAAAGGCAAAACCAGAAGTAAACCAGAATTAAGTGTCAATAGTCTATAACACAGATTATATAGAAGAGCCAGGAAATTCTTGTTTTAGATATATATATATATATATATGAGATGAAACACTTGGACATTACAGTACAGGACTATTTTTCTCTACACACAGAGGAGCTTCCCATAGTAAGGTGACGGCAATGTAGAACAACTTGGAGTTTTGTCATGTCTCCTCTCCCGTTTTAAGGTCAAGCTGCACTAAGGGCCTGTTTGCTGCTACTGGTCATAAAAGTAAAATCTGGTTGGATTTTGCTCCGGGTTAAATTTGGTTTGGATTTTTACAACTTTGTTTTACTAGATGAATAAAGTCAAAGTAATAAATGATAAATAATGAGATGATAATGAGAAAAAAAAGCAAGTGAGTTAAAGACTCACTTTTTACCTTTGTCTAGTTTTGAAGGGAGTGACAAGATGAGATAAGAGAGAAAGAGAGAATAGTTATTGGGATTTGTGTGGTGCATAACACAACAGAATCAAAGTATTGGTACATCCTGTGGACTATAAGAAAGTGATCTCCGGAAAGTGATACCCAGAGATGAGAGAGTTGAAAATCAGATTGAGGAGAATGTTTCCCTTGTAGATACTGACAACATCTGGAAAGAATCACAGAGTAACTATTGGCTAGGTCTCAGTGCTAACAAGATCAACAAAAGAGCATAAATCAAAGAACACAGAATTTAGGATACTGAATACTGAATATCACATTCATCAAAGGCTGAAATTGGCAAGATAATACAGGAGTATTGTGGAAAGAATGATAGTGAACTAATCAGTAGTCTTCAAAAATGTTGGGGGTTTCAAGGTAAGAACGTGATTGCAACACGGAGAAACAGGAGGAAACAGCATGACTGAAGTGGCTGGGATATTAGAGAGAAGGGAGATGAAATTATCTGGAAGTGACAGGAAACAAAAAGGATGACGCTCTACACACATTCCCAGTAGCAAGAAAAAATGTGGAAGGAAATACTCACTACTGAGATAGACATAAGAGAAACAATATCTTCAGATGAAAGTCAAATGTCAGGGGAAGCAACAGGAGGAAAAAGAAGTTCAGAGGGAAGGTTAAGCACATGAAGAATTTGCTGATGGTGGTCTTTTTTTTTTTTTTTTTAAGAAGGATCAAGGAAGGTTTCAAGGCTTCAAGAAAGTCTGTACAGAAGTTGAGACATAGAATATGCAGAGCTCTGTGTAGAGAAAGATTTGGGTAATAAAGGGTGACTTAGAAATTCTGGACTTGTTTTGATACCTTACATGAAAGTGAAGAAAGGTCTGATTAAGGCAAAGATGCTGATGTCTGCTATTGGGGAACACTTTAAATGGCAGATAATGGTTTCAAAGCCTGATTTCTGTTGTCTATTGGCCCTGGATATACACTTCTTGTGAGAATTTAAGCAAACCCAGGAATTGCTTAGCATTGTGTTTGGGTCATCAGACACATTATACTTCATTAATACTAGTATTTATACTAATAGTATTCAGAATCCTCATTCAGACTTGCCAAAAAGTTCATAAATTTTCAAGTGTGATCTAGTTGTATTTCAGATCTTTTTAAACAAAAAGGATTATTTCCTAAATGAGTACTGGAACACTGCAAGAGACAACACAGAGCTTTCCAGAAGGCTGAGAGGCAGCTGGCAGAGGGTGCAGGCCTCTAGCAGAGCTGTTTATATTTGATTAGTTTTGCTTAATGTTGACAAAATAATTAAAATAAATCCTTTGCACTCAAGGGGTAGGCCATAGTAAGAAGAGCTAGAATAGTTTGTTTGGATGGGATTTCTGAAAGAATTGAGGGGAGGTTATATAATCTCTCTTCATAAAATCAAAATTGATTTATGCAAAACACCTCATTAATATGTATGTGAAAGTAGATATCTCTACTGCACAATTCTCCCCCCCCCAAAAAAAGGAAAAACACCCAGCAATTGACTTTTTAAATTGCGTCTGTAGACCTAGGCTCATCCTTATTTGCATTTCTGTCATGGGGGAAAACATTGCCTTCCAGGAGGATAATATTTCTCCTGCTTTGGTTAATACTCAAGCGTATTTTCCCTGTATGTTATTCATCAAACATTAGTATATTTGCTTTTTTTTTTAACTGAACCTTCATTATATCTGAGCAGATGCAAAAAAATATAGAAAGCAAACTTTATTTTGCTCATTGCTTACATTTACGTTAGACACATTCATTAGTTGGTGCTCAAAAAATTTGTTGTTGGTCTATGTAGGTGGATGTGTCCAATGGTCATCTTAGAGTGTGGGAATGCAGGTTACCATTTGCTTTTCTTCTGGATTTTCAGGTCTGTGTACATGCCTTGTGGTGGTCCCTGTGGAATATTGTTAATGGGTAGTCTTTAGGCATAAACTGAAAGCTCTTTTTTAGATTGTTTCTCATAGTTTGGAACTGAAGCAGCAAATTCAGTGTCACAAGGGAGCTCATTAGAAATGTCAAACTTTAAGTACCACTTTTGGCCTACTGAATCAGAATTTGTTTTTCAAATGATCTTCAATGGATCCATCCACATATTAAAATTTAATATAAACATTAGACTAGTTGAATGATTATAAAAGTAGTTGAAACAGAAATATGTGGCATTAGATTCCACTTTCAGTATTTTCTAATGTCCTTGGGCACATAACTTCATTTTTCTGAGTTTAATTTTTCTCATACATAAAATCAGGGTTACAACAGTGGCAATATGAAATGATAGTTTTGAAAATTATACTAGTTTACTGTTTTTAGAAGTGTTATGAAGTTGGGTTCTTTGGGGAAAATACATCCAGGGAAGCATCCATCATAGAAGAGGTGCTCACTATAAAAAACTTGAAATGCTTATTGAAGTGATTTATTTCTATAAATTCTTCATTCCTTCACTAGATTGAAAAGGGAGAAAGATTCATATAAATGTACTATAATCTACTTGGGATGTGGAATGCCAACCTTTCCAAACATCGTTGTCGGAAATATGGAAAGGAGATTAACTTCATAAAAGCACACAGAGGAGGTTCAAAGGAAACACTGTACTCAAACCTACTTTTCTGAAATAGGTGAGTAGAAGCGCTAGAGTCATTTATCATTTATGAGTTTGTTTTGAAGTTTAGTGAAGTAAGTGGCGTCATTCCATTGCCTGTATTTTAGGGGAACTTTGGATGCTGTTACAGCCACAGCCACAGATGAGTGTGGGAGTCTCCAGCCACAGCAGCACTGGCCACAGTGGCAGTCAGCCAGGCCCATACTGTGGGAACTCTCCCAATGAATGCTCCATGAAAAGCTTAATAAATTTCAGAACCTAGTAAATGGTCTGATGAAGATTAATGAGATGAACTTTTGGATTTTAGAGTCAGTGTTTAGGTTCCCAGGAACAATTGTCATATTATTTTTTTCTTTTTCTCTTCTCTCCTTCCTTTCTCCCTTTTTCATACTTTTATTCCATGGAAGACATATACTCCATTTTGGTTTGGGCTCTAGAAAATTCAACAAAGTAACTGGGTAAGACCTCATTGCATTAATTTTTATTCTTTTATTTTCTGTAATTTTATCATTTGAGCTTTATTTTTTCTTTGTCCACATCATTTGCTATAATAGCTATTAAACACCAAAACATAATGTAATTCTACACTAATTAATAAAGTGAGGCATTTATATAAATATAGACAAATTAACAAAGGAAGGAAGAATAGAAAGCTCAAAGGCAGTCCTAAATAGATATGCACATTTGATTTTCCTTTGGAGATGCTGGAAATGGACTACATTTTTAAAATATATACTGGCTCCACTGGATCCCTATAGAAAATGTTTTAAAAGTGACAGCCAGCCTTCTATATCTTATATTTGCATATCTGGATTTAGTCAATCTTAGTTCAAAAATATTAAAAATAAATGCATCTGTACTAAATATGTACAGAATTTTCTTCTTATTATTCCATAAATAATATAGTCCAACAACCATTTACACAGACTTACATTGTATTAGGTATATAAATAATCTAGAGATGGCTGACAGGGTGTAAGGAATATATATAGATTATGTACAAAAGCAAATATTATGTCATTTTATGTAAAGAACTTGAGCAACCAAAAATTTTTGATATCTGTAGGGGTCCTAAAATTAGTTCTCTGCTATTACTAAGAATGCTGGCATAGTGAAACAATTTTATGGTATGAGAATTAATTTCATGTGCATTATCATTTTAAATCTAAAATACAAAACAGTATACTATAGAAGATGATACAGGACAATATTATCAGGGAATCAGGATATGGGAGACAATTACAAAAAATATTATTCCATACAGTAAAATAAAAATAAATTGGACTGTATCACTTTTAAGAATTTGTTCATCAGAAGTTATAATTAAAAGTATAAAAGTGGTTTCTTATATATAAAAGCTATAATGTGCTCATGTAATGAATTAGTCACTGAGAAAGAGATAAGTAATTCAATAGATGCATATAAAAATTTAGTGAGCAGTTCCTAATGCAGGGAAGAGTACTTCTCAATAGCTAATTATATTAAAAAGTAAATAATTCCACTAGTTTTCAGGAAAAATCAATTAAACCAAAAGGAGCTATTCAATATCTTCCCAAAATGCTTAAATTTAGAAAGACTGATGATAACAATTGTTTTTAAGAATGTGAACAAAACTTTTCTAGTACTTATATAGGTTTAAAAATTACAGTGCATAACAGTCTAGTATTGTTATTTAGGTTATTCACATGCTCACTCAGTTGAACTGTTATACTGTTCCACACTACATACAATAGAGACCAACATTCATAACCACACCAAGTGATATATAAAATATATGCACAAGAATATTCATAGAACATTATATATCTTTGTCCCTAGAAACAACTCAAATTTATAGTAGTAGCAGAAGTAATATATCAGTTATTATAGAATCATATGCAATATTATTCTATAGTAATAATAATCTGTGTAATATAGAATATTCACACAGTAAAATATTAGATATCAATGACAATGAATGAAACATATCTACCTAAAAGACCACGATGAATAACACAAACAGAATTGGCTAAAGAGCCAGACTATAAGAAATATATCTGTAATATAATTAATATACAATTTCAAATGCCATAATAATCACAAATTTTCAGATCAAGCTATAGCTCATCATTGAAAAGGAAGTAAGATGAAGTAATGTTAATTCAGGAATCACAAGGGGCAGGCCTTCTGAAGGGTTAGAAATATTTTGTTTCTGGGTTTGTTTTACTAATGCTTCACTGAGCTGTCTACATTTTTTTTTATACTTTCTTGTGTGCATTATACTTGAATGAAATAGGATATACATTAATAATTTTAAATGTAATGAGCAGTTCTATCAAAACTTTTTATTATTTGAATCTGTTTTTTAAACACTTGGATATAATTTATTTTTAAATAATTTTGCCTATGTATTTGATAAAACAAATCCCTTACTTTATATTACCCCCATACCATGACTCAGCCTAGGCATCTTCAATGTGCAATTTTATTCAAACAGAACAAAAAGATTACGTCCTGCTGAACATATGTAGAAGAGGGTATTGGGAGAAGGCCTGAAATTTAAAAAAGCATATTTTTGATAAGATACATAAATAGACTTCTAGCAGTGATGACATGAAAGGAAATGAAGCTAAAGCATTGGATAATCTACTTCCCTACTGATTTTTAAAAGAAATATAATAGTGACTTGTAATTTAACCATGTAACTGCTCACAACTCATTTGTTTAGGATTTGAATTTTTTTAACCAAAGATGGAGCACATATGCTATTATTTCATTAAGACACTCAGGATACTAAATCCACTGCAATATGGTTTAGTGCTCTATCACATGACAATGATACACAAATGCTAATTTATCAGCTTTCATTTATTTAAGTAGTTGAAAAAGTATATTTTCCACACATGTTGTTTAGTTCTTTTCAGATGCATGAGAAAGGTTAAAAAGCATTTAGCATTTTACTCATAATTAGATATGTATTAGCCACTTAATGCACACTTCACAATTATTAGAGGCTTCATAATTTCAGAATGCATTTTAAGTGTTCTTTTCAAAATTTCTCCTGGGTTTAATTTCTTTTCCAGATATAAATGTACTTTATCATCAAATTGACAAGATCATATATAACTGTTGTATTTCATATATGTTAAAGTTTCCGTGACAATTGGAACTAATCAGGGCCCCAAAACTTGCAAATTTATATCTGAATGAGAAGGATTCCTTGCCCCTGTTTGTATACAACCTGCCCAAAAGAGAAAAAGAAATTATATATACTTCAAATTTGAAAATATCTTAGAAATTCTTCTGTAAAGAGTCAGAGACATTTACATTAAACGGTTACATTTTTCCTTATATCTCACTATGGCTGGTGATTCATGAGAACTTTATTTTATTTCTTCTACTCACAAAATAAATATTTATTTTACAAAGTTTGAAATGGATGTGTGAGAAATTCAGGGTTCACTGAAGTTTGATTGACTTTGGGTAAGAAACATAGTTATCTCACCTTGAATTTCTATATGCATAAAATGTGATTCAGACGAGCTTACAGGTTTAGAGTAAAGATGAATGGCATTGCATATGCATGTCTATGGCAAAGAAGTATGATGAGTGTAAACGTCTACATGCTTATAACCTTTTAAAGGGTATTATTATTGCATTTAAACCTTGAGCCACTGAAAATCAATCCTAAGACATGTCATAACCATTCTTATCCTCAACACATAATTTCTTAGAAGTCCTGAGATAGGAAACATCCTTAAATGTGAGTACTCTGACTTTCATCACATTGTAATAATATTAATAGATCAGAATAACATTTCTAAGGAAAAGTGTGTGATATGTTGAGCTATCTTTATAAATAACAACATCCTAAACATATCTAAATGCACTAAACTCTGATGATTTTTGTGTATTATATTTCCTTGGAATCTCATCATATTATTCAGTTATCCCTGTCTTTACAGATTAAAACTTGGAAATAAAGAGCTTTACAGCACTGGATCCAAGCTAGTAGCAAACTCAGGATTCAAATCCAGGTAATAGAGTGCAGACTTTTTGCTATCACCACCTTTCACACTACCTCAACAAAAGTCTCAGGTAACCAGCACTGTGGGAGGCTGAGGCAAGTGGATCCCAGCTAGAGGCCAGCCTGGCCAAATTAATGACCTAGAGATAAACCATTTCCAAATAAAAAAATAAGAAAAGGTTGTTGACATAGCTTAATGCAAAGAACCTGAGTTTAATCCTCAGAACAGGAAAAACAAACCAAAACAAAAATATCATGTGAAGTAAGAGAAGTGAACTTGACTCTAACAGACCCGAGTGAGAAATAGTTTGAAGTTGATCTGGACAGAAGGATAGCAAATAAAGCCTTGAATTGAATCTTAAAATATTAGTTTGTGTTCCAGATTCAGAAACTAAATGGAAAAGAGCACTCAAATCTCACAGGCTTCAAAGGAAATATAGATGTATGAAGAAGCCTTTAGTAGTGAGGAAAAGATGACGAGGTCAGCAAAACTTAGGCACGATGGTCTAAACCTAGCTTGGATCCATTTTCTTAGCATTCACACAAGTCAGGGACTTTGGATTCATTATCTCAGTCAATCAGGGTCACTGTCCTGTGTGGTAGATCCTGCTGCACTTCTTATTCTATCAGTTTCATAACACAGGTTTCAATATGTTGACAAGTGGCTCAGTTTCTTCCTGCTAAGTATGTGACAAAGATAAAAATTGAACTCAGATATATCCATATCACAAATCCCAGCACTGAACAATTCATTGGTATTCCGTCAAAGACCTTTTCAGCAAAACAACAGTTAAAAATTTATGAAGGAAGCCATGAAGAATTAAGATTGGGAGGGTAGTATACTTCATGTACGTCAGGAACTTTCTGCTTGGTTGCAGGCAGCAATTCAGACTTTGTTTTTGCTGTATTAACAGGCTAGTGATTCTCACTCTGGCTGCAACAGGAAATACTTCAGACTGACAACACCCGAGCTACTGTGGAGAAGACACAGTTGTGGTAGTTCTTTCTTTTACTTCTTCAAATGTAGGTCTTAGACTGTAAAATCCTCTAAGTTTGTAAAAGAAATATCAATTAATGGACACAGGTCATTATTACTTTCTGCATGAATAGTACTGAAAATGCCTTTAAGGATCAACAGCTATACACATCTAGCCCCAGAAAGAAGAAAAGAATTATGAAGACACAGAAGAGTCAGCAATGTCATGAAAACTGATTTCGCTCCATCCAATTGGAAGCATTTAACTTCTTCTTAATTTAATTTTTCTTGTTCTTTTTTGGCAAAAATAAGGTATTTTCGCTAGGCAAACTTCTAGTTGCATGTATTTTTTAAAGTAGAAAGTATGAACTAGAATAACATAAAGAATTTAAGAGGTATTTTTGTTAAGAATTAGGATGCAAGAAGAAACATATAACTACATAAAGCACAATAACTTAACTTTAGATGTAAATATTCAATTGGTTTAAAAATGGATAGAATACATAATTCTAGAGAAACTTAGTGATATAGCAAATAAATACTACCTCCTTTATGGAATCTGGTTTACAAGAAGTCAAACTTACTGTTACAAAATTTGATTCAAATCATGTGTACCCTCTACAGACATCTCCTAAAGACATCTTCTAAGCAAAAGAAATAAATAATTACTGTGACAGAATCATTCATAGTCTCTGGAAAAAATTATTTCTTTCTATAACATAAGTATATTATTTTTCTTCCTATTATTTTTTCAATTGGTTATTTTTAGCTGAAGTTAGCTGAAATTTTCATGATTATCTTCAAAATCCAAAGTGTTAAAGTTCCATTAACCTTCGTCTATCCATATTCTGTTAGATAAACATATATGTTGTTCTTACATACACAGATATAGATACATTAAGATATAATTAGCAACGTGTACATGTACGTGCATGTGTTTCTGCATGTAAATGTGTTCTTGTGTCTATCTTTATCTCTGTCTGTCTATCTATCTATGTATCTTCAGAAACAAGGGCTTCATTATACTCAGGCACAACTGCATATAGAACATGGGATCTCTGGTATAGAACAATTGTTGGAGCATAAGATTTGCAATGAGAAACAGACCCAATTACAGATTCATATATCTACTGATGACTGAAGCAGTTCCTCAGGGTGGGCTTAGGCACACGTCTGTTAAGAAAATTTAAAGGCATTTGGCTTTTTAAAGTAACAGACATTATAAACATTTGCTTGAGCCCTCAAAGTGTAGCAGCTAACATATCGGCTCTCTTAAATAGCCTCTAAAGTACAGAGGTCAGGAAAAATGCAAGCCTTCCACATCAACAGATCTAATTACTCTCAAACAAGGCTTATATTGAATCCAATATGAAACATTTT
Source organism: Dolichotis patagonum (assembly GCA_004027295.1). Classification (NCBI taxonomy): domain Eukaryota; kingdom Metazoa; phylum Chordata; class Mammalia; order Rodentia; family Caviidae; genus Dolichotis; species Dolichotis patagonum. The sequence goes on along the minus strand of PVJX010015963.1, from coordinate 12,926 downwards.
AGTCCCTGGAAACACTATATATATAAAGGATATAAGATGCAATATGTCTATTGTTCATCTGCTAATGTCCCGAAATGTCACCAAGGTAATTACTTGGATGACATTTATGGGAAGCAGCTGGACATTGTTACAGTTAATATAAAGCCTGCCTTTGGCAACCACTTTATTTCCACCTACATCACACTGTGTCACACTGTAGGTGTATGATCACTTTTTCTGGAAGAATACTAGCCTCCCTCAAATGACATCTCCACCCTCTGTTATTTCTTCTTTCCCTCTGCACAACAATATTCAACGTAAAACAAAATTTGAAAAGGACAATAACATTAGATAATAAATGCTTATTTCGAAGTTTGTATCTGGAAATTTTAGAGATGTTTCTAAAAATAATTTACAAAGTACAGTAACATTAATATTTTATTTTAGTTTTCTTTGTTTGAAACATATTTCTATTATCCCCAGGAGGCTAGATTCACAAAATGCATACTGTCAAAATTTTATACAATCATAAATTTGTATCTGTTATTGAAAAGTGGATGAATGGCAAAGCTAGATATTTTTCCTAATATATATATATATATATATATATATATATATATATATTCCTAATATATATGTTATATTTTTAGAGACAAAGGCACCCAGATTCCTCCAGTCCCCACAAACTCACATGCAAACTGGAGCTTCGCCTTCCGACTCAGAATCGTCCCCAAAACATTGGTGGCCAGGCACTGGTATGTACCAATATCTTGATCTGTGTGGGGGCTACTAATGGCCAATCTGCCCCCATCCAACTTATAGTGATAATTTCTGGTAAAATCAATATAGGTACCATTTTGCTTCCACCTGTAAAGGAAAAAGATCAAATAACACTTATAATTACACAGTCAAAAGTTATTTGACTTAAAAAACATTCTGCTCTAATTTCTGCAAACATTAGAGCAAAAAGTACAGTTACTAATGAATGTAATTCTACTAGTTTCTCCCAAAGTAACTGTGATACTGATAAATTAGTTACTTGAAAGCTCTTGTACTCTTTAAAAATTGTAAGCATTCACCTAAATGTGTACAAAGAAGCAACAAATCTCTTGACACAAGAAATAAACATTAGATAGTCAGTAAAATTGGCCATCCTATTCCTTTAGAGACTTTTCAAATATTGTATACCATTGCTGAACTCTCACAACTGAAGCTGCAAAATTGAATGTCAAAAATGATTTAGAGGTAGAAATCCAACAAGGGTATATTACAAATGGCACAAAGAATACCAGCAAAGATTTTCCAATGTCAATTTGAGACTGACAGCAAAACAATAATAACCTAACTACTTCAGAACACTATTGTCTCTGTTAGTCTGTTATGTGGAAAATTAATCATGTTGAAAATATTCCAATGGTACTTAGGAATGTCAACTTAAAATTGTATGTTAGCAAAACAAATGCAGCTTGAGAAGTTTTTATTTTAGGAAGAAAAAGTCTTGAGGCTTAGCTATTTGTCAATAATCCTTTAATAGAGAATTAAACAGCTGATGTGCACTGGAATAATATTTACCTTCAAAGCAATACACTTTTAGGAATTCTATTTGGTCATTTTAAAACAAGTGAACAATTGGTTATCATTTTTAATCAGATTCATTACCTCTACCTTATATTTCCTAATTGTAGCAAAATTTCCAAGTACTTTATGTGTAAGACTGTCTATACATTCCTAGAGTACAAGCTATGTGTCACACAACCCATTTAGGAAACAGGCATTTAAAAATAATGAATCTTGACAACTAGTTGAAGGAATGGACAAGTTATCTTTCCCACTCATTGCTAGGTTCATGGCTGAGGTCTCTACAATGAAAGGCAGATGAATAAGAGAAAAATATTCTGATACATTTAGTATAACTTTCCCATGAGATGGGAGACTTTAGAAACAGATGCAAAATGCAGATAAATCTGCACATTTTCCCAAAAAGTTTGACCAAGTGTAGACAGCTCTTGGAAAGTATGTATAACTGAATTAAAGGAGTAAAATCCAACAATAATAAGATAGATGTGAGGGACATAGGAAGGCCTGCTTTTATAGATTCTTATTGGTGTCTCTGATCTTTAGATGAAGATTTTCCCTTCTTCTGGGTATAGGAGAGATGTCTTTAGGAAGAAGTTTTCAATGACTTGATTCGAAGAAAAAGGATGAGGGAAAGGTGAGAGTGATGTTCCTGCTTTTGTTATTTTTTAAATGCAAATGTGTCATATTTTTGGATAAAGTGTACTTAACCCCTAAGTAACCCCTTAGTTACTTAGAAAAAGGAAAGGAATGAACGATCTTTTTTATGCAATATAGGTAACTTATGAATCATATGTTTAAGAATATACACCAGCTTTGCAATGATTCTATACCTCAAAATGAAATCATCAAATATTTTAATGGAGCTTGTTAATTGTAGAAAAGAAATGATATTTTATAGAATTATTTCTAATGCATTTTAGGAGCACCTTGAAATATTTGAAGGGAATATGAACAAACCCTATCAAAGTAGCAAAGAAATTTGAACCTAAGTAATTCACTGCTCTATTAAAGATGTAAAGTGATGGAAAAATATCAAATCAATCACAGATTGCTATCAAATCTTATTACTTTTAAATTATTTAGTTACTTCCTATACACCTCAAACTTCTCTTTAATAAAATGAGGTTGAAAGAACACAAAGAGGACATCTCAATGCCTTGAACTGTATGCTATTTTTTTCTATAGAAATTTGTTCAGACTGCTGCTTCTTCTCAGTGTTAGCATAAGAAAAAGCAAAAAAAAAAAATTTCCCTCTCTAGATCTGTCTCAAGAGGCCAATATCCTCCTTGCCAGAGCTGCGGTACTGTCTCTCATAATTTGCTTACAGGGCATGGTTTTGAGCCTCCACGATCCCTATCATCTCCAAAGCAAAGGATATACCATACTTAGTTTGCCAGCTCTCCTTAATTTTGGAATCAATCACTGAAATAACTGCTGTCATCATTACATGCTCCTAATTAAGCCCAGTAATTGTTTTTCAACACAAATTCAAAGTTGTTGGCTTAGCTGCAGCAAATGAATTTTTCACAGTATCCCAGTAATCATTCTAATCACTATGGTACAATGATTATTAAACTGTGCATATAGATCAGGATGTCAGCTCCTGGTGTGGGCTTTGTCCTAATTAATATGTTTAAATGAATAGAGAAATAGTATCGACGGATTCAAGTGATTTTCATACACGTGTTACTGCTAGTTTTGCATTATCAGTAGTATTTTCCTGTGATGAAAACTAGGAAATATGTCTTAAGTCATTATTTTAAGCACATGAATTAATATATTAATTGCAGGAAGCCTAATGGATTTAACCTAAAATCTTAATCTTTTGTTGGGGAACGTTCTAAAACTTTCAGTAGTTTAGTCATGTGTTAATGATTAGGGAATATGTGTTTGTTAATGTAAGTGTAATGTAGGTGTATTTTTGTGTGCATGTGTGCATGCCTGAGTTTTTGCAAGACTTAGCACTATTTAAGCATTTGTTACAAATGCCCCTTTCTGAGGCCAGGTCCAGACCTCTGAAGGAAAACTCTGAAATCTAAAGTTTAAGTTCCTTTTGCTGATTGTAATGCATAGTAAATTTGGAATTTTACTGTGTGGAAGGAGTCCTGGTCCCAGCTCTGACATTCCTGTGCTGGGTATTCTCGGACACAAATCAAGTTTGATTTCTCCACATTATTTCCACCACTTAAAAATAACTTGCAAAATAATACATATCCTGCTTTATTTCAGGAAGTTAAAATGAGGTAGAAAACTAAATCAGGTGAAAAGGTCAAGTGACAACTGTTATGATTTTGACTCAAAGGCTAAAAGGTATTTATTTCTTTAAAAATGATTTTAGACAAATTGTTCTTATATTTCCAAAGTCTGGCTTTTAATATCACTAGTCTCCATAGGAGATGTTATTTGCTATACTACCTTTACTAAAAGAAAGATATACCACATTCCTTTAAGAACTAGAGGAAGAATTAACATTTGGTGCTATAATCCTATTTAAATTTTTTCCCAACAATAAATTTCACATGAATTTTCTTTATTTTTTAAAAATATTATGAAGGACAGCATTCTCTATGGATAAAAAGCTGATGCCAGAAAGAGAAAAGATTACTTCAAGGTCACATATGGAACAACAAAGTTGTGACTGGAAGTGTTAATTGTTAGTTCTAAATGTCCTGCTCTATTGTAATGCTTTATACCGTTCCCTAAGAATTTCAAATAGTGCTGGAATTCGTAAGCATGAATTTTTTTACTTTAGTACATAAGCGTTTGCACACAATCTAAGATAAATAGGGTTATGAACAAGATTTTAAAATAAAATGTAAATTATAAAGTGTCATAATGATAAAGAAGAAGTATAATTCCTGACCTGTTAGATGCCAAAAGTGCCAATTTCATGACCCCACAACATTGAGGAAAGAAATCTCAAACCAAAGGAAGAAATTAGGAGAGGTTTATTGGAAGCGAGAAGAAAAGCTCTGGGATTTCTAGCAGAGGTCTGCAGTGGGTGGCCACTGAGGCCCTTTGTCGGGTAATGTATATAGCAAAGTCACAACATGAGTGAGACCACAATCAGTCTATAGAATTATAAGTATAGCCACTAAGTGAATATTGATCCAACAGGAATACGAGTCACCCGGCACGGGTACAGGAAGAGAAGGAAGACATTTTGTGAAGGAGAGGATGGGTCCGGATGTTCTGCTGACTCACCTACATACCTACCTACCGTCTATCTGGGCCCACTGTGCCAAGTGCTGCTCGCTACAGCATAATCTCAAGTGGCTCATCTCTAAGAAGGTCGCAGCCTTGTTACTGGTTTCTAATGCTGAGGTCTGGCTCCTTACATCTGCTTTCAGCCACAACCTTATGTCTTTATTTTTTGCACCAATTTCCTTGAGGGCCTAGTCCCTCTGTGACTGTATATTAATTTCTATCTAACTTTGCTGCCTACAGTTACATTAAACCCCAATTTCACCTCTTGTTGCTAATTTATGTTATCCAAAACACCTCTGTTCTTTGTTTTATTATCAGTGCAACTGGGTCTGTGTCTGACACGTAGGCATTAAAGTTTTAATGCTTACTTCATTCTCTTTCCAAAGCCTAAGAATATTTAATATAGTACAAGAGATAAGCTAAGCCAGGTTATTGAGGTAAGGAATAAGAAGTTAAATTGCTTATCTTCAGTATACTAGTTTTACAAATAATTAAGAAACATAAGCCATTGAACATTAGAATTTCTAATCATCTTCATAACAAGATAATGTAGAGATACCTTTATTTTTGTGCATGTATATAATTTACCTAATTAATCTAGGTAACTTAAAATCAAAGTTATACACACACAGACTGTATTTTTACTGCAACTTAAAATTCAAAACAACTGTCTTATTTCTCTAAAATAGACTCAAATTGTTACTTCTATGTAGTAACTGAGTTCTCAAAAAGAATTTCAGAAAATGCTTTTAAAACCTTAGATACACAAATGTAATTTTAATGTTTATTCTTTTTGCTAGATTTATTTAAATTGCATATAAAACTCTTACCAGTAAAATATCCTTATAATATACGCAAACATAATTTATGCAGGCATACATTTTTACCCATAATATGGATCAAATTTCTAGCTTTTTCTGCAACTATATAAATAAGAAAAAACTATTACTCACCCTTCTTCCCTACTACTTCATAGGTAATATATGGGAAATGTTAGGCAGCTAGGAGTCCCAGTAATAGAAAACAACTCTGTGTGTGTGTGTGTGTGCGCACACACACACATAAAATGGTCTTTCTATCTTTGAAGACATTTGTCTATCTAAAACTTTTTTTTTCTAAAATTAGTGGATTTATGTGAAAACCATCAGAAGGGGAGGTATAGAATTTTATAAACAGCAACGTAAATTTAAATTTCTACTTTAATTTTCATATGTGGCAACTGAGGCACTAGTCCCAAATTTGTATAGGGATAGGGAATGTATAAAAATATTGTACAGAATGCTTCAAATCAGAGATATAAATCTTTCTTTTTTCTTTATGTCACTCTCTTGTTTTCTGTTTTTTCTTCTAATGTTGCCTTCTTTATCTTTTCATCTCTTTCTCAGTTCTAACTGCAGTATGATACTGCATAACACCAATCTCAAAAAGAAAGGTAAGCAAGCCTAATCAATGAGATAAGAGACATAGAGATCACCTAGAAGTGTTAATTGGGGGTAATTATTACCTGAAAAGTACACTAAGGGAACAATTTTGGGTGCTGAAAAAATATATATATAGTGGGCACATGGTTGTGTATCAGTGGAAAAACGCCTGGAGCTCAACACTTAAATTAGAAAATTTTAAGCACTTTGTAGCATACATTTTACATCAGTGATAAAGAAAAAAGTGAAGGGTGACCAGAGATATGATTTTACCTATAATGGGGTGAAGGGTAACCATTAGCAGCACAATTCAGGATGATTTCAGATCGTGATAAATCCAAAGGAAAAATGACATCTTGTGGTTCCTGAGTAAAAATAGGTCTGCTCCACCGACCTTCTCCTGGAATCAGAAGAGAACCTCAGGTAAGAAACTTGCCCCTGCCACCAGTCCACGTATATATTAAATATCAAGTCTACACACATTTTAAAAGACAATGTTTTACTAGGAAACAATCTCAAACTTAAAATGTTGCAAAGATGATGCAGAGAAAAAATTTTCTAAACCACGCAGAATAATTTTGTTAACTCATCTTTAGTTACTCTAAATAAAAGTTCATAATTCCTGTGAAGAAAGGACAGTCTTGTACACAGTATCAATGAAACTAACCACACCAAAAATTAACATTCATTCATGTTTAACATTTAATCTATTAGCCCCATTTTTCTATTCTTCCTGGTAAAATCTTTAAAACAAAAATATGCAGTTTAAAATTATAAAGTTCACTTAACTGTTTCATCTTTCTACTGCTGTCTCTTTCAATTTTGAATACTTCCTTAGTCTCTCCTTGATTTTTTTTCTGATTCTTGAGATTACAAGGCATTTATTACTGAAGTTTCACTACTTGGGTTTGTCTGAGTAGTTAGCTACCAAGGCCTGCAGAGTCAAGAGCCATCTTGACAACAGTATAAACAATAAGACAGTCTATGAAGATTTTTCAAAACAGAAATAAAACGGGAAATTGGCTCTTGTAAAAAAAAAATCACCATGACAAAAGCCCTTTCAGGCCAACCAGAACACTCAGATCCCACTGTGTTGTCTTCTATCCCCCCTACTCTCCTCCTCTGGGAAAAAAATCACTCTATCTATGGTTTCATTGTCATTAAATTCAGGGGATGCTGTGTTCATTATATTGTGTCCTGTTCACGGCATCACATGACCATGTTTGTCTTGTTACTGCTAAAGGTAGCTGATCATTTGATTAAAGCAGTGCCTCACAGATGTCTTCATGTTTTTTGTCCTTTGTCATTATGAGGCTGTTTTTGGGGATTCTGAGACACTGCAAATACATAGCTCCTCATTCAACACTTACCATTTTTATTCATATATTTCCATCAGTGTAGTGTAGGCTATCAGTATAAATCCATGATTTTTGATTTTAATAAATGTGTTATAACCCACTATTACTTATTTAATTCCCAGACTGTTGCTGGTTAGTCAGCAGGAGCCAGTCAAGCAGGATTCTCTGTCCTTTTGACAGAGAAACAAGGAAAATATAACTCCCAACCAGTTATTAGATACTTTGAATTGAGGAACAAATTCTAAGGAATGATGGAGGTTAAGAATAGGGAAAATTATTGAGAGATATCCCCTGAAAGATAGGAGAGGACCCAGAAGTGAATTGGCACTGAGATCCTTTCTCAGGGGTATTTTATACATCAAAGTCACAAAGTGAGCAACATGGGGCCAACTACAGTTAGCCCATAGGATTACAAGTACAGCTTCTTAGTTTGTAGGTCCCATAGCCAGGGTATGTGAAAAGAACAAAAACACTTTGGGAAACAGATAGGTCCAGATACTCTGGCAATCCACCTGAGCAACTGATGCCTAGCTGGACTTCCTGGCCCAGGTGATGTTGATTACTGTGTAATACTAAGTTATGGCTTATCCCTCAAGGAGGCATATAGGTCTGGCCACTGCATCTTTATCTTGAGGCCTGCCATTCTTCAAATGCACCTCCAGCCACAAATTGTGATGTCTTCATTCTTTCTCTGACCTCCTTGAGAACCCAGTCCCACTCTGGCTGTATATTCATTTCTATCTAATTTAGCTGTTTATAATTTCATTGTGATATCCCTACTATTCTTTAAAATGTAGCCACCATCTCAAACTGGAACTCTGGAAATTAGATTTCTCTCTTTTAGAGATAAGCGACTTCTACAAACTTGCTTCTGCTGAGCACACATCTAACACCTTTCCTCTCCTCAGCCCCAAAGCAGCCACAGAATATGGAGATGCTGACCCCAAGAGACAGGAATCCCACTTTATTTCTACAATACAGCAGAAAATGGGCTGAAGATGGCTGGAAGTGAAAAAGTAAGTTTGGAGATCTGTGTTGATTTCCCCCTCCTCTCTCTTATTTACTGGAAATGATCCTTACCCACAGGTTCAAGCTAAGTTCGTGATTTGAGACAAATAGTTTCTCTATCTGAGATACCTTTGAATAAATTGTTTTCCTTCTTTTTTTATCAAAATAAATGGCCTTCTTTGACTTGGTCAATGGTGAGCAAACAAACCTGAGCTTATGAACCTAAGTAGCTGGTAGCAGAAATGCTTATTTTCTGATGCAACAAATAGCTCCAGATCATTCTTTATTTCCCTTCCTCCAGCAAAATCAATATTCCTTTACTTAATCTAGAATCTTGGTGCATTCTGCTGCATTCTTGCTCTGAAGCTTTCCTTACATTGTGTGTGGGGTGTGTGTGTGTGTGTGTGTGTGTGCGCGCGCAAATATCTGTAATAGATTTATCGGAGATTTCCTCTGTCCGTATTTGTAACTCCCTGGTCAAGCTACAAGAATGTTCAGTCCTATTATCGGCAGTCTATTTGTGTATTTATTCAGCTCTCCTAAAGCAAAATAATCTACAATTGCCATCCCCTGAATGTGCAGGTTCTTATAACCACTCCTAATTTTACCTCACATCTATGCCAGGACTTGCTGAGATGCTTCCTCCACCCTCACCTGACTTGGCTTCTGATTATGTTCAGGATATTCCTTCTGTGCAGAAGGACCCTCTTATTCATCTCACCCTTATGCAACCTATATGAGCTCTGGCACTGAGCACAACCATATTCCTATGTGAATAATATTGTCACATCATCCAGGATCTGACATGTCACCATGCAACACACCCTTCCCTGTGGAGATTCTGTATTCTCTCTGTTTGGTCCTAACAGCATGCTCTAGAATTAACTTTTTCTGACAATGGATCTTCTTTTCTTCTCAGGCTCTGGTATTCCTTTCCTGGATACTCCACCATGGCCGTGTCTTCTCACCTTCTCCTGCCCTGCTTTTCCTCTCAGGCCATCACAGCTGTGCTCCTGCCCTGCACTAATACCACTAACAATGCTCACCGGTGCACAGGGCCGGACCATGGCTCTCTTCACTCACATGAATTTGGATGGCTACTTCCTTTAAGTAGCTCCACTTCATGACATGTGGGCTGAAGTGTTGTTAAAGGAAGTACCATTTCTAAGGTAAAATCCTGTGTTTTTATGTGTAGTTGTACAATGTAACCAAAAACTGAATATTAGGACTTAATTTAGAATAACTAATTCATAACTCTAATACTTACACTCAAGGGAGGTCTTAGTCATTTTCTCATTGCTGGGTTAAAATACCTCACATCAGCATCTGCTAAAGGAGCAGAAGACTATTTTTTTTGCTCCCATTTCAGTTCATATCTCGATAGCTGCAAAGTAGGCTTGCATGGCAGAGGAGCATGGCTGAGGAGAGCTGATCACAGCATGGCAGAGACTCAGCAGAGAGAATCAAAGAAGAACCCGTAAGGGCAATAAATCTTCCCTAGTCATACTTCAAGAGCCTTACCTGTTCAGACCAGACCTTGGCTCTTATAAGCAAATTAGCAATAATGCCCCTGTAATCTAATCACCTTGCAAAAGTCTTAGGTATGACCTCTTGAGGCCATAGGAGGGTATTCTTAATCTAAACCATAACAAAGATATATGAAGCCCTGATAATTCACACATATTGACCACAGGGCCAGAGAGTGACAAACTTGAAGATATCATGTCAACCATTCAAACTACCCTTCTTGGTTTAGGGAGATAATATAGCCCAATATTTAAAAGAATGTACCCTCAGTGGATCTGAACAACTTTCTTTCTTCTTGTTTTCAAAATAAATGTATTATTTATATCAGATAAGTATTTTTAAAGTTACTATCATACTTCTTACAGATACGTCATATTTAGTACAAGTAAATGGATAGTCATCTAATTATACCGATTCATTTTTTTGACTATAAGTATCATTATCCTTACTGTAAGCAAGGAAATTGAAAATCAGAAAGTTGCATTATCATTGCCAAATTTATCATCTGTTACAAGAGGCAGCAAGATATTACAATTTAAGTCTTCATATTCTCTCTCCACTGGCTTCACTATCCAGATCTACCCTATTCTCATTAATATTCTAAAATATTGCAACCACTAAAGTAAATATTTGTATTAGCTTTATTCTAGTTGTAATTTTATATATCCCATAATTGGGTCAGAAGAATATACAGATCAAAATTTCAACCTGATCAGTTATAAGTTCCATAATGTGGTCATGACTTACCTAAATACTCTAGATCTCTGATTTCTTATAGGGGAAATAATACAACTCCCAACCTGCTAGATGTCACATGTGTTGAGCTCATGTACCCCAAAACTGAGGAATGTATTCTAATGAACAAGAGGTTAACAGTGGGAAAAATGTATTGAGAGAGCTAGCTCCTGAGAGACAGGAGGGGACCCAAAGGTGGCTTGCAAATGCATGCACTCCTCCAACGAAGATTTATAGAGAAAAATCTCCAGGTGGGTACAAAATCATGAGATGGATGCAACACAGGACAAAATTCATATCCATCAATAAGATTGTGAACATAGCTGCTTAGGTAATACTGGTCCAATGAGGAAGCAGGTCACTTAGAAAGTGTGCATGGAAAGACCAAATACCTTTTTAGGAATGCATGCAGTAGGAGGTCTTGCTCACCCATCTGGGTGACTGATGTCTATTTAGACTTTACTGGACCAGGGAATACTAATTATCTTATCCCTTGGGGAGTTATATAGGCTTGGTGTAGTCTGTCTTTATTTTGAGTCTTGATCTTCAACAGATATGTTTCAGCCACTGTTGTAGTGTGCACTGATGTCTAGGGCCCAACCCTGTGTGACTACCTATAATATTTTTACCTAACTTATCTGCCCATAATATTAAGGGCAGATAAGTTAGGTAAATAAAGGCCATTTTAGGGCAATCTTCATATTTCAGTAAAGGTTGATTAAGCAAGAGTGAACTGAAGATATATATTTTTCTTACTTCTATACCTAATGATATGTGAAAGACATGCCATGATAAATACAAAGAAACAAATTAACACTGAAAATGAAAGGAGACATGTCCCAACATCATTGATTTAAAATAATCAAAACAGGGAAAGGAAACAAATAACAAAAACAACTGCTGAGTAAGAAGATGTAAGAAGGCTCAGAGAAGTGAAAGGCTTTCCACTGCTTAATCTTGTTCCCATGTTCTGTGAGACTTACTAGTGAAATAACAAGTGTGATGATTTTTAACAAAATCTCCAGCTCTGAACATAGCAGATTTAAAAGTAGATTGTATATAAATCCTTGTTTTTTCCATTTTCTTGCAGAATAATAATGTAAAGGATTCCTAGAGAAACAACTGTGCAGTAGAATAATATCGTAGGAATGAGAAGTGAACTCCATTTCACACACTCATAGCTTTATGGCTAAATATTCACTTGGTCAAATCTCAAAAGCCCAGTAAAAACGTGCTGCAGTTCCATTACCTGTCCTCTTCTACCAATAATCTGACCAGGGATTCTCAAACAGACAAATTTTCCCTCAACTTGGTCATTCCCTCAGATACAAAATTTGGTTCTCATCATTATATATTTGATTTTCAAACTGGAGCAAAAAATAAAAATAAAAAAATAATAAAAAGAGCCAAAATGTCCCAAACTTAGTGACAAGGCAATTAAGAAATATCCTTAGTAATAAATACATTTTCTGTATGTAGTTCCTCGAGCACCCCAAAACTGCTTAATTATATGAAAAAAGATGGAATAGCAACTATGTAAATATGCTTCAACAATAAAAGAGAAAAACATGGTATTCAAAAGATAGACAAATTAATATAAAGTAAAATATGCAGTAACTAAAAAAAATGGAAATTCTCAAAGTTGCTGCATGGTGTAGATTAAGAAATTTAATTTTTAAAAATAACATAATGAGGACAAGATAAAGACACAGAAAGAATAGAAGCAGGTAAGTTAGGATGCTGCAGACCTAAGAATACAAATTGCAACAAAAGCAGCATCGAGAAATAATAAATCAATTAGAATAGGCAAGCAACAAAACAAGCAGAAACTGAAAGTTGTTACTGATGTAAAGATTTCAGGTAATTGTAATTAACACAGCTTAAAGAGCACAAATAATAAAACAAGCAAGGAAAACAAAAGGTAAGAAAGATAATGATGATCTAATATAAAAGTCCTTTATATCATTAAGCCAGAGAATCAGAAAAAAAAGTATCAACATGTATCACTGAGAAAATGTTCCTTAAATTGAAAGAATACTGTAACAAGTTCTAGGAGTATTTGAGGGGGAGAACACATATATTTGTTTAGGGACTGATTTTTAAGTTAAAGAAA
>PVJX010015962.1:0-41353 GCA_004027295.1 Dolichotis patagonum | reverse complement strand
AGTGAATATCTCCAATTGTCTAGCTTTGAAATTTATGTCTTACATTGCTTTCTTGTGATCCACTTTGCTCTGTTTTGTTGTATTTAATTTTACCCTATTGATATAATTGCATGTATATTTGAGTGGGTAAGATGGATGACCATATTGTTGTTTTTGTCAGATTGTGGAGCAGAACTGTTAACAGTCTCACTGTTTGAATATCTACTTTACATGCTTTAACTTTGTAATTTAAACAACTATTTCCAAGAAGTCAGTATGTAATTAGTCAAGTAATAATTTCTTAGGTTTTATTGTTGTACTTTTCCTTTTTTCCTTGGAATACTGTATGGTTGCTACCCTTTATTCTGCTTTATTTTGTTTTGTTTTTTCCTCTTTAAATAAAATTATAAAAAAAAATTAATTCACACTATATAAAAATAGCATTGGCTTTGAAGTATGACAAGCCTGCATTCAAAACCCATCTCCCTTACTTAGTAGTTATACCAGCTAGGTGGTTAACTTAATCTGTGCAGCTTCCAATTACATATTTCATGACTATTATGAAAATGAATTTAACATTTGAAAAATTTTGTTTGGCATGTGACTGACTTTTGCTGTATGCAACCCCACACAAAAATAAACTTCCCAAGTTTGTTTACACACACATGTACACACATGTGCAAGCTTGCACACATAGTCTAGGTGATGATTTTAACGTTGCAAACTTTACTAAATAAACAGGATTGAGGCATAACTAAAAAGAAAGAAATTTTAGCAAACAATTGAAAAGGAGAGATTTGTTATTTGCATGGGGCATATTTGGAAAATTTTAAACTACATTTATCTTCTTTTGAAAATGAACATTAGTGCAGGGTATGGTGGCACATGCCTGTAATCCCACCACTCAGGAAGCTGGGGTAGGAGGGTCAACATGAGCTTGAGACCAGCCTGGGCCACATAAGTGAGCTCAAGACCAGTGTGCACTATGCAGTACAAGCCCTTGTCTCAAAAAAAAAAAAACAGATTAGTGCTTCAACCTAGCACACTATGGATTACAATAAAAGCAAATATGAAATTTTAAAAGAAAAAGAATATGAGACAAAACACATTTCAATCAGGCACTTGGAAAGAGCAAACTCACTGAGAGGACATGAACTTTAGAGAACTGCAGGCTTTCTTGTGAACCACACCCACTTTTATAAACACACTACACCAGACAGTTTATCAACAAGCCAGGCCCTAAACTGACAATTTGCTGGAATCTTTGTTTCACTTGAAGGTTATTTAGTGTAACAGAGTATCTTGAGATCTGAAGGCAGTTACAAAGTTACTATTTCATTGCCAACAATGTAAGTTAATCACCTGAACCTGTATGTAAACAAGTTTTTTTTTTTTTTTTTACCAATTCTAAACATACTTGGGAAAGAATAAAAAACAAGAATCATTGTTTCTTTTGACATTAGCACCACAAATTTTGGATCAATTGAGTCTAACTTTGTTTCTGAAACTGCAGATTTAATTAGTGGGGATCACCTTTTCACCTTATTTTCTAAAGTTCATGCAAGGCTGAAAATGTATAATATACTGTCCATTTTGAAATAATACATGAACTGTAGAGAACTGAATGGTGGTCTCCAAAAATATTTACATGAAAGATTGTTAAACAATAATGACAAAGTTAGAAAACATGCTCAATACTGAAATCAAAATTTTGAAGTTGACTCTGTCAAATAGAGCGTGGGGTTTGTTGTAGTTCTTTAGGTTGTGATTAGGTGATCTAATACACAGTCACTACTTTTGGCTGTTTTTGTTTGTTTTCTGTTTGTGGAGGGGAGGAGTTGCTTGGGTTCTAACCCAAGGCCTTTCACATGCTACTAATATACTCTACTGCTGCAGTGCAATGGTCCAGTAATAGTCCAGTAATAGTCTTGTGTATACCCAGGAGTAAGTAGCAAGCAGATACTTTTTTAAATGTCCTTTTGATGGTTTTTTAGTTTTATTTGAGATAGGTTCTGGCTATATCGTTTGCACAGGCCTTGAACACACTATGTAGCCCAGGATGGCCTTGAACTTGTAGTAATTCTCAGCCTCAGCCTCATGTACCAGCTACATTTATCAAAGATCACTGCGAGGTAGTGCTCAGGGCAAGTCTCTATCAACAAAAGATAAGGCACAGACAGAAAAAGGTGTCAGAGTAACAAGAAAAGCATTGCATTCAGGTCAAAACACACAAAGCTTCAGCAACAGAGAAACAACAACAAAAATCAGGCTTTCAGAATTTAGTATGTCTCTAGGTTTGATTGACAGGGTGTTGAGTCATCTTAGGGGCTCTCAACAGACAGGTTGTCTCAGAATTCATGCTGATTTTATAGGATACATTTGTGAACCTGTGACAAGGTGGAAGTAAGTCACAGGGGGCCAGATCTCAGACTGGGTGATCCAACAGGCTTGTGCTAGATCATCGGTCATCTCCTGAGCTTTCGCTGATTTCTTTTTTACTTCCTTTAGTACCATGGGAGCAGGAAAAACCTTAGGTACTGTTTAGAATTAAACACTCCCATTGTTTCTACTACCACTAAGCTACACCTAGTTACTTTTGTCCTCACTCTGTGAATTAGTTTTGTAAACTGAAGGAGATGTGGTGGTCAATGTATATTTTTTGACGAAGATAAACCATTTCAGTTAGCATCAAACAATGTAGCTAATTTTTTATTTAATGATTATATGTAATTACAGCAATACTGTTCACTCTTAAGAATGTTTAACTTTCTTTGACCTTAATTTTCTGTGTTATTGACCCTATAGTATAAAATTGTTTGTTGTAAGGTTCCAGAAAATACTTTGGGAAAATGCAGAATATAATAAAATGCTTAAATTGAGCAATTTATGTAAGCTCACCAATTTTAACAGGGCATTAGTTACAAAATGCAACATTATTTTACATACCACTAAGACTCATTACTGGGAAAGGAGGGAGACCTTGCCAATTTGTAAGCGGCCTTTGACTGTGAGACACATTTTCATTTGAGAAATGCTAAACGCGTTAACGCATTTTTTCTAGAGTATTTTAGAGTCAATTAGCCACAATTACGTTATTTAAAATTTGTTTGTAATGTTATTTCAGTTAGGATTGTATCCTGCTATAATTTTATCAACCACTAACTGCCAACAATAGAATTTAGTTCTTAAACACTGTTCTTTCCTATTGATTTTACACCAGTAGAACCAAGGGCATCTCAAGTTCAAGATTGGTTCTCAGTACAGACCTTTAACTCTTTTCTAATTGTAGCTTATCATTTAATCAGATTGAAGTAGTTCAGTCACTATTAACTACAGTTATATAACCCAACATATCCAGAATTTATCATTTGGACAATTAGTCAATATAAAATGTATTCATGAGATGGTGGTGTTCGACATCCTCGGTGCAGGCAACAGTAACAGCACATCGTCTTAGCTACATGTAGCCACTGTATCAAACGCAGTGTTCCGGGATTCTTTACACTGCTGAGAATTTCGGTGATACTGTAACAGCCTCTGAGGTGCTTAGAGATCTGCCAGCCATGTGGAGATGCACGGTGACGCTCGGCTTCCTTTGCGGCCGAGGCTCCACAGCCCCGGGAGCCGCGCTCGGGAACGCGGCGTGGAGAAGGCCGGGCCGCGCCAGCTGCGCGCGGGCGGGCGGCGGGGACGCGGCGCCGCAGGGAGCGCTCCGGAAGCCCGCAGTGCTTCTTTCTGGGGAGCCTGGGAACAGCGAAGCCAGGAGGGGCTAGAGAAGCCTCCGAGCCGGACACCGAGCCTCCAGCACCTCGGGCGCGAGATGGGCGCCGCGGGCAGAGGAGGGGCAGCGCCCGGCGCGCGCCCGGCACCCGCCGCCCGGGGGCGCTCGCGCCGCACGCAGGCGCCCCGCCCCCCGGAGGGCGGCACCGCGGGCCCGGAGGCGGGAGGGCGGGGGCGGGGCGGGCAGGGCGTCCGGGCGCCAGCCGCCCGTTTCGATTAGTGCGCGGAGCTGCGGCGGCGAGGCCGGACGGCGGAGCTGCGCGGGCCAGATCGCGGCGGCGAGGAAGCGGGTGGCGGGGAGGCCGGGCGGCGGCGCCAGGGCCCGGCGAAGGACTTGCAGACGCGAGCGGAGCGCGGGCCGGGGCGCCCGGAGCGCGGAGCCACCGCAGCACCCGCATCCGCGAGCGCGCCCGGGACGGCGAGAGCGCGCAGGCCCTGCCCGCCCCTTCCGTCCCCACCCCTCCGCCCCTTCCTCTCCCACCTTCCCCCCGCTGCCCGCAGCCCCGCACCGGGCGCCCACCCCGCGCTCCTCCGGCGGGAACGCTGTCCGCCGCGGCGGCCGGAGTGGGCCGGGCCGGGGGATGGCGCTGCAGGACCTGGCCCTGCAGGGAATGGCCGTGTTCGGGTTCGTCCTCTTCGTGGTGCTGTGGCTCATGCATTTCATGGCCATCATCTACACGTGAGTGAGGGGCGGCAGGAAGGGGCGAGGGCCGCGGGGGAGACCTCGGGGACCGGCCGGGCAGGGCGGCTCTTGCGCTTGGAGGGGACCGGGCTGGGTGGGGTGGAGCGAGGTAGGCTCAGGCTGTCCCTCATCCCTGGTCCCCCCGGGCTGGCTCGGGCGGGGGTGCAGGGTCCTTAGGAGCGGAGAGTGAACAGGGAAGAGGTTGCTGGGTTGCAGGCGACCGCAAAGCCCGGGAGAAGGCTCCTGCGTGTCAGGCGGAAGGCTGCTTGCTTGGTGGACTGTACTGGGGATTCGTGTGGTTTTCATCTGGGCCAAGATGTAAGGTGTATTTTTTTTTTTCCTATCGGAAAGGGCCACATTTCTGATAAAAGGATGACGGTTTCCACTCTTCTGGGGGCTGCTTAACAGCTACCTGGAGAGTCCTCTCTGTCGATTTTCTTCCGGGAGAGCTGTGTGTGTACAAAGGTGTAAAGCACCTGTCAGTCTCGAAAAATGTCCACCGAAACCTGAAGCCGGGATCATGGGTTTGAGACATGTCAGTGTGTACATTTCAGTGTGGTTTTCTTTCGATTTTTCAGTCTCTCATTTGTTGTCTTGCTCTGATATTTGTATTCTTCCTCTCCACATCTTTTCATTGTTTAACAAACACTCGTTAAGGCCTACTGGATGCCATTCATTGTTCTTGAGCTGGTGACACCCGCGGTGAGCAGGACAGAATTCCTGTCCTCAAGAAGCTTCCGTTCTAAAAGGAAGAGAGATGGAAAAAAAATCCAGATAACTTTATTCTAGCTAGTGATGAAGAGAGAGGTGTAGGGTTTGTGGCTACTTTTAATGCTTCAATTAAGTGTCTTTAAAATGAAGTCTGCCCGTGTCAGTCAGTGGAAGAGTCTTGGTAGAGCACATTGCTGATCTGGATTCAGTTGGTTTCTTATCCTGAAAATAAAAATATAACAGTTTTTAGCAACTGGAGTCGGGTGGGGGTATGTTAGAAGAGGGGATGATTTTTAAGAAATGAGTTACTTTTAAGGGTTTTTTTTTTTTATGACACTAAAACACACTAAGAATACTCTTATGAAATACTGAGGGCCGGAGATTTGGCTCAGTGGCTTAGCACGAGGTTGTGAGTTCGATCCCCGGTACCAAAAAAAAGAAAGAAAGAAATACTGAACTTTACTAATATAGTGTGGCACTTCTTATTACTGAAGAAAGATGCTCATTGTAAAGCTAGTGATATTTCTTTGGACGTGAAAGACCATGCCGCTTTTCAATATCATGGATCTTAGTGTCTTGGAGTTTTTGAGCTGCAGCTGCTGAACATACTCTGGAGTTCATTTTAAATATGTGGGTTCTTTAAATTTTTTTGATATTTTTTCCAGTCCCCCCCAAAAGAGCTTATTATGTGAGGAATTTAGAAAATCCAAAGAGGAATAAAAAGGTAAAATATACACCCCAAAACAAGGGCACCCTGATACCCTTTTTGTGACTCTCCTCCCAATTATACTTTTCTCAGTGTGGGGAGTGTGGTGAAGGAGAGAAGAGAAAGAAGGAGGGACAGTGAAGGATCGTGTTATGATTGTTGTTTTGTATCTGGTTTTTAAAATCATCTATTTGATAAATGGTTGCTGAAAAAGTTTTGCGCAAGGCTCTGTTCTAGGTGCTAGAAACAAGATGTCCAAGGCAGCTGCTCCTCACAGGGACCATTTGTTTTTCATGTCCAAAACAAATGTATCATCTTTGTCACTTTTAATAGATGTATAGTGTCTTAGTTCATGACATACTAATATTTGTTGTTATTGATGGGCATTTCGGTTTTTTCCAGGGTATCACACACCTCTGCAATGAACTGCCTTCTTTGCTCCCTGGCTTCCTCCCTCTTTTCTTTCCTCCCTCTTATTCCCTCTTCCCTCCCCCATCCCCTACTACTGGAGATCAAAACCCTGGGCCTCTTGAATTCTAGGCAAGGGCTCTACCACTGACATTCCTAGGCCCTTGTGATGAATTTTTATGCATATATCTTTGAGAAGTATCTCAAAGTTTCCATCTCTGAGGGAGGAATTATCAGACCAAAAGTAGTGTACCTTTTAAACTCTGATACATGCTGTCCTATAAAAATGTTACATCTGTTGCAGTCCTAGTAACATTGTATGGTGATCCCCATTTCCCTTACTTATCAGACCTTTTCCTTGTTAGTCTTTGAGTATTTGTACTGTTGAACACTTTTTCATATTTTATGTGCTACTTATATTTGGTTTTAAACTATGTACCCATTATCTTTTGCCTGTGGTGCAGTCTATTGCTAGGTTGTGTTTTAATGCAAAGCTAATTCTTCTGTTATCTGTCATATGTTGCAGGGTGTGTGTGTGTGTGTGTGTGTGTGTGTGTGTGTGTTTCCTCCAGTTTGTTTTATTGTCTTTCAACTTTGCCCATGTATTTAACATGGAGAAAAGTATGTCTAAGGTATACACATCTTTTTTTTCTTTATGTTTTTCCACTTTGTTGTAATAATTTTTATCTTCATTCCTAATTATTATATATGCTTAGTCTGTTTCCTTTTAATACTGAGGTTTTTTGGCATTGTTCTCTTTAACTCACTCCCCCCCCCCTTTTGGGTAGATAATGAGATCTAAAGCCCTCATTTTAATTTGTTAAACTACCACTTGTCCCAAAATTATAAATCAAATAATAACTTGATTATCCTACTATTTTGAAAATACTCTTATAAAATTCTTCTTTGTCCTTGGGTATATTCCAAGCCTTCCAGTACCATTTTATAAATCTATTTCTACGCTAGTATCTTCCGTTTTAATTAGTGAAATTGTATTAGATGGTGACATAAACCTCTCCTTAGTCTTTTTAACAACATGTTTACTTTTTATGCATTTTTATTTAGAATAAGCTAACTTTAGAATCTTTGTTTCAGAGTCTTAGGTAATCTTATCTTTTGTTTTTGAAATTATTAAACTTATAGCTGACCCTAGAGAAAACAGACTTCTTTCCACCTGGGACGATGATATGCCCCTCTCTTCCCACCCTTTCCATTACTGCACACTGATAAATGTCATACTTCTTTAATCAAAAGTAACATTACTGATACATCCTAATGTTTCATAACCATCTAGAAATGTTTGCACTCAGACTAGAGACAACTCTGGAATTGTTTTAAGTTTTTTTTTTTTTTAATGTGTGTGTGCTTAATGATAAAGACCACACGTATTCTTGAAATACTTCAGCATTTTAAGAATACTATACACATTTGTTTAGCTTGGTTGAGGCACTATAGAGAGGCATTGTAATTATTTCTAACATCATGTTGGTAACATTATGTTAATTATTTCATTTATGTTTTTTACTGATAGTAACAGGTTCCCAAAAAGTTATATGAAAGCAAAACACAATTTGTACCATGTTACAGTGGGTTGCTAATTACAAGAATCTTCTGGATTCTTCTTTGCAATGGATAGCTAATATAAAGCAATCTATAGATTAATTTGTATATAAATCAGCTTTGTTAAGTACCTTCTGGTCTGATCGTGGCTTCATAGGTTTTTTTATATGTCTGAGTTGTTATCTTTTTAAAAAAATTGAAATAAAGATTCCTTTTGGTTATTTTCAAGTGGAGAACTAAGCATATTTCTGTTTTACACTACTGTGTTTAGTAAAATTGCAGTCAAACAACATTTAACAAGCGAGGTTAAAAAACTTTGGCAACAATATCTTGATTAAAATGCTGTGCTAAATAGTCTGTTTCAGTAAAGGGTATGTTTTCTGATATTTTCTGGAAATCATTTTCTGAAATAAAGCAATAAACAGAAAGTAAGCAGATAGTGCTATTCATATGAAAACTTGTGCGTGTGCTTCCAGCTGGTAAAAATGGAGCCAATATCTGGATGTCTGGTTAAGGAGTACAGTCTGCAAGTTTCTCATTATTAAAATGGTTAAGTGTACAAGTATTGTAATAAAATTACAGAGGAGAACTGTAAAGCACTTCAAAACTGAGGTTATTTTTAAAATATTTAATATAGTGTAATGGAATCTCCTTAATTTAGACTTGTTTTATTGTCTCTTACAAGATAGCGCAATTTTGGCCTGCATTAAACAAAAAATGAATTCAGTTACTACAATGAGCAGTTCTTGCTCGATGAAGGTATATGTTTCTGATTTGACCAATGTCTTACAACTCCTATAAGCCTGTAAGTTTAAAAACTGATAACTTATTAACTAGGTAACCTGTACGTCCAATGTTTTGAAACCATCTCTGTTTATTGGTATATGTCAGCTGTTTTGCTCCTTGCTGAGGCTTAGTCATTTCATATTTTAGATGGCAGATACGTACTTGTCAGAAGAATCTGATTCCCCAGATTTTTAATTTTCTAAACCAACTAGAATTTTTTTGTTTGTTTGAGACAGAGTCTCGCTACGCAGTTCTGGCTGATCTAGAACTCACTTTGTAGTCCAGGATGGCCTTGAACTGTCTGCCTCAGGCTCACGAGTGTTTGGATTACAAGCATGAGCCACCATGCCCCCTTGAAGAACAACTGTGACTATAGCATCAGCAGGCAGAATTACGTGAATTTTTTTTTGTTTTTTTGTTTTGTTTTGAGACACAGTCTCGCTATGCAGTTTAGGCTGGTCTCGAACTCACTATCTAGCCCAGTTTGTCTGCCTCAGCCTTCAGAGTGCTGGGTTTACAGGCATGTATCACCACTGCACCTGGCTGGTTGAAGTGATCTTTATGAGTGTTTTGTTTTGTTTTGTTTTGTTTTGTTTTTCTGTGAACTAGTATGGTTGGATAGTTGGGAACTGAGGTGAAATTATACAAAAGTCTGAAACCAGTTTTTTTGCCTTTTCGCCCTTTGAGAACTATCTTTTTGGGTGATAAGGGTATCTGAGCAAGACACCTTGCCTTACTCTCCTTCCCTCTATTCTTTTTTTCCTCTCACTTACCATATCCTGCCCTCTGACTCTTTTTTTAAAATTTTATTTAAAGAGAAAAAAAAACAAACGAAACAGAATAAAGAGTAGCAACAATACAGAATTCCAAGGAAAAAAGGAAAAGAACCAAAAAGAAAGAAGAAAGAAAAAAAACACTAAGAAATC
The DNA here is from genome assembly GCA_004027295.1 of Dolichotis patagonum. Taxonomy (NCBI): domain Eukaryota; kingdom Metazoa; phylum Chordata; class Mammalia; order Rodentia; family Caviidae; genus Dolichotis; species Dolichotis patagonum. Next base: position 31,815 of record PVJX010015962.1, on the reverse strand, counting down.
ATTACTTGTCAAATTACATACTGACATCTTGAAAATAGTTGTTCAAATTACAAAGTTAAAAAATGCAAAGTAGACATTCAAACAGTGACACTGTTAACAGTTCTGCTCCATGCTCTGACAAAAACAGCAATATGGTCATCCATCTTACACACTCAAACATACATGCAATTATATCAAAAGGGTAAAATTAAACACAACAAAACAGAGCAAAGCAGGTCACAAGAAAGCAATGTAAATAACATAAATTTCAAAGCTAGACGATCGGAGATATTCACTCTCTATCATATTGACTCTTGTTTTCTTCCAAATAGTTGTCCATATTGTCACATACAGGGAATTCACATGAAACAACATAGTATGGAACTGATCTAAGCAGGACGAGGAGGGCGTTTCAGGTCTTCAAGACCAGACAATAGGGAAGCCAAGAGTGGCTGTCAGAGTGTCCTCTAACTCTTTAACACTTTTCTGTGCAGAATGCCATAGTAATTGCATTAGGCTTTATACTTTTTCTGTTAATTGACTGAAAGTGCAAGGCTAGTATGGAAATACTTCCCATAGCCACAAACATTAGTTCCTCTAAGAAAGTAGAGAATCTTGGAGAATTTTCCGGGTTAACTTTTGCTTTCTAGAAATAGGATATTTGTAATGTTTCTAGTGTAGCAACTTTGACACCTGTTGCATAGCTTTTGGGTGGAAGTTATATACTCATTGAATCAGTACAATTGAGATAAACTACCTGACAAACTAGTGTTTTTAGCCTAAATTTTAGTGTTTGGAATACTTAGGTGGTACACCTTAACTCATGGTGGTATTGCCTTAAACTCATAAATGCATCAGTGTTCTAAGCCTTAGTTCTCAGTGTAAACTGAGAACTTCTGTTCTGGTTCCAGTCCTGAGGATGCGTGCGGACTTTGGTCAAATGCCAGTTGAGTCAGGGTCACCACTGCAGGAACACTTTCTGATAAATGAATGAGGTATTTGAGTGATTGAGCCCCTTGAAACTGCCTGGAAGATACAGAATATGACTATTATATAGTTATTTTAAAGAGCAAAATAAAAATTACAAGTCATTGATATTCACTGATGGTTTCACTGATGCATTAGCCCTCCTTTTCCCCACCCCGAGGGTTGTTATCTACCCACCATAGGTAGGTAGATGTCTTAGCTCACCATAGGCAGGTAGGTGTCTTAGCTCACCATTATCGCTACCTACAGCCTTGCTCCCCTTCTGGTTTATTTTTCTTACTGTAGCCTTCTCTTTGTGTAAACTATGACTCCCCACTGCCTTCAGCTTAAAATTCAAGACTTGTACAGCTCCTTGGGCGGCTAGCCATCCCCTTATACATGTCTTCAGCAACATTCAAGTACTGGCAGTCAGCTGAATATGCAGTGTACGTTCCTTAGAATTCTCTCTCCTTGCCTTTATTTCTTTTTCTTTTCATTTTTCTTTCTCTCGTTCTGTGCATTCAAGTCAATTTAAACTTAGTTCCTTATTAAGTAAGGTGTGCCCTTCTAGTCTTTCTGTAGTACTTTGAATTTACCACATTGTAAACTTCAGTTTGAGGGTTGACATGTTGTCTCATTTACATTCATACCTCTAGGGTCTACTTACCAAACATTTCAGTTAATCTTGTTGAATGACTCATTTTAGAGATTTAGTAGTTTCTGTTAATTCACTCTGATTGATGGCCATTGTAGTTTTGAGATGCATGGTCAGAATTTGGGATACTTTCAATGACCATAGATTCAAAAGAAACTACTAAGACCAACTGGAGTGTGTATTTATGTCACTGTTACGAACCCATTGCAAGTGAAAATAGGAACTGGACAATAACAATAACTTGTTTACCTTCAAATTTTTTGTTAAGTCTGAATTTTCTCTCAAAGGTTTTCCAAAGGGATTATCACTCTGACCATAAATGTTCCTTGCCCTCAGATCTGTCCTTTGAGAATGCAGAGCCCAGGGCTGTTGTGAATAAATTCACAAATGCAATTCGTAAAGAGCTGCCCACGATTTTCCTGCAGCTGTGGGATATTATTTTATGCACAGAACAGTTTTTAACACTAAGTTCAGCTTTAACAGGTAGATTTATAGGCTTAAGTAAAGAGGACAGGGATACCCTCTTTAGTTGCCTTTTAGCTCATGTCACTTTTGAGGGTGTGCTGTGTTTTTAAACACTATCTGGTGAGTCTGCATCATCTGCTAGGTTTCCTAGTTGCTATCAACAAAGCAGTGTGTTCTACTCATTTAGTATACAGTGAAGCTGATTGTTTTAGTAGCTTAGAGTGTGTAGTTTATTTTGGTGGGGTTTGCAACATTGTTGAGCATTTAAAGATCTCCAAGTTGGTTTCTATGGCAGTGAACTCTTATGTTCTGTAATCAGAATCCATTGCCCAGTGGAAATGGTTTTCCTAGGCAGGTGCTCTACCACTGAGCCACATCCCCAGCCTTAGTTTGTTTTCTCATATTAGCGAATTCACTGTTGGTTATTTTTCACTCTTAGGGGAATCTCAGGTCGACAAAGTTAGGGTTGTACTAAAATGTATGTTTTGTACTGCTGCCGAAGCCTGCTTGAATGCAGTACCACTTTGAAACGCCAAGTGCTTTCTGGCAGTAACGGTAGTTGTGACACCCACCCGCTGGTCATAAACATAGCAGTGTCCTCCCAAAGCGCAGTCTTGTGAAGTAGGGACCTGCTGACACGGCAATCAACCTAATTTTACGTGAAATATTAACAAGGTTGATGATGTGGAGCAGAAGAGATAAATTCCTGGAGTTAGATAAATTGGTTCAAATGAAGCACACAGCATAACTATAAAAACTGCGCAGTTGGGGCTGTTGAGCAAGGGGATCTTTGGTCTTGTGAAATCCATATTCCAATGTTGGAAGCCTTAAGTGAAATTCTTGTGCTCACTTACGACCCGAGGGACTACATAAGGAAGGGTGCTTCAGGGGCTGCTGCCTGACACCTGCAGGGGAGAGAGCACCATCCACTGCCTGACTTTGGGTCACCTGTCACAGGTTTCCCTTCCCACCATGCTTCCCCTTTCATGAAAGGTAAATTAGAATACAGAACTATAAAGGAAATTAGTTAAAAATGGTACCAACCGTGGAATCACTACTTGGAAGAGAGGAGTCTAAAACATCAGCTAAGGTGATGGAACAGACTGTAGTAGCTTTAAGAGATTGGGATGGTAGGAAATAAAAATAAATGAGCTGGGGCCAGGGATTTAGCTCAGTGGCATAAGTGCCTGCCTGGCAAGCATGAGGTCTTGAGTTCAGTCTCTGGTACCAAAATATAAAAAATGAGCTAACATCAGGCCATCCCACTATTTCAGAAGCAGTTAGGGTTTATTAGGACGAACCAGCTGTGAAGGCCTATAGAACTCCTAAATATTGATTACTGTCACCTGGAGTTCTTTTTGAAGCGTTCCCTAAACAGGTATCTTTCTAGTTGACAACAGAAAAAGCAGGACCCTGAAGGCCTCTCCCTCTCCCTTTTATCTATGATGCATCCCTCAACATTTGGACTTCAGAAGATACTCTGAGAAGGCACCCCCAGGTGCCTCCAGTCCTCTGTTCGGCTGCTGGCCCGGGGGTAAATAGGTCCAGCCCTGCAGCGACAGAGCTGTGAGATTCTCACCCTGTCTTTCTTGAGGCCTTGGAGGTGGTGATGTCTTGATGACTTGAATGCTTTTATTTTTTAATGGAGTGACTAGATTTAATTAGATACATGTATTCAAAACTTACTATGCTTTCTAACTTCCCCAAATTGCTCACTAAAGTTTTAGTATTATTTTACTCTTGAAAAATGAAATCAAAAGCCATTGACAAGCTATGTAGAAAGCCCATTCTCCCTGTTCTCACTGAGAAGATAATAAAGTCAAATTTCTGAAAATTAAATGAAGGGGACATTTCATTTTAGGGGAACTAAGAATGTTGTTAAAATCCCAAGTTGCAGGCCCCCCCTGCCCCTGCACAGTGCTGTCACTGAGGACTTGAAGCAGGCTCAGAGGACCAGGCATTAAGAGAGAAGCCGGGGCCATGTAGCATCATTGCCCAGCTGAGAACCCATGCACTAGTCTGAAGGAAAACGCAACTAAAACAGCAAAACCCAAATCCAAAAAATAATAATCAATTTTTTTAATGAATAATAATTGTAGTAGTTCATGTTCTCTCATACCTGCTTTGTTGTTACACTTTTGGATCACTATAAAACTTTACCTTATTTATTTTTCTTAGTTATTACACCAAATACTTATTACACCAAATATTTATCTTAAATATTTGGTGTAATTTTAAGTTTTTGAACCTAAATATTGGTTATAATTTAAACTGTGTATTAGGCTTTATACCATGTTTTGCTTTATTCTGTTCTAACCATAGAGGCTTTTAATTATTCTGTTTCCTCCTTTTAATGTTTCTTAGAGTTGATTTTACATTTTAAAAAATCAGCATAATGACTGAATATCAATATATGACTTTCAAAATACATGAATTTTCAGCCCTTCCATCTTGACATATGTGTCATCAGTGTCTGGCATCTGTTATCAAACAAAGTCCAGAAAGGTCCCCAAAGCAGAGATGGGGAACCTAGACCTACCCTACCTGCAGAATAAGTTCACTGACTCGTATTACAGAAGAAGAAGCTTCAAGACTAGACAGAAAGTCATGGAAAAGATTTATTTAGGAAAGAAAGGTGCACATTCAATCATGGAGTGTGGACACTGAGAAGATGAGGGGCATTATTTTCTGGCACTGGGAATATTTATGTTCCCTTCCACCCAGATTTAATTCATTTTGTTTTTCTTGTATAAAAATCTTTATGTTGTAGCTACCGCTGGAGCTTGAGTCCTCCAGACAGAGACTGTGGTGTGAGTTTCCTCAAGATGCTCAGTGAATTCCTGATAGCAAGATTTGGTGGACACAGTCTCTCTCCAGGGGTCAGGTGGCCGCAGGTCTTGGAGACAGCATCAAAGGTGGCCTTAGCAAAGTTGCCCAGAGGAGCAGTGCAGCCCCTGGCAGAGGTGTAGCAGTCACCAATACCAGCCACCACCAGCAGCTCCTTGGGCACAGGGGCTGAGATGATGCCAGTGCCTCTGGGGACAGGGATCAGGTGTACCCGCTGTGCCACAGCGGTCAATCACCCTGCAAAGGACTGTGTGCTGCTTGCCAGTCTTGTTCCCTAAGTAGCCTTTCTGCATGGGGGACAATGGAGAGCTTGGCCAGGACAATGCCCCATGAGTGGCAGTGGCCCCTTCCTTGGAACACTTTACACCTAGACCCACATGACCATTGTGGTTCCCAAAGGCAACAAATGCCTTGAACCTGGTCCACTGACCAGCTGAGTTTGCTTCGGCACAATCATGATCTTTAGAACCTCGTCCTTGAGGGATGCACCCAGGGAAAGTCAGTCATCTCAGACTCCTTGCTGTCCTTGCCCTCACTGCTGCGAGCCCTGTGGCCCCTGCCAGAGCCTCCATGGAAACCTGCCAGGCCAGGGCCTCTGGTGTCTCGGGCGTTCCCACTGCACAGGTGTGATGCATTTGGTGTTCCCCAAGGAAGAAGCTATTTATGCTCTTTGAAATTGTTAAGTATATAGAATGTTTGCTCTTGGTTTCTGGGAGAGAGGACTAGCTCGCCCACAGCTAAGAAGAAAATGACTCATTTTATAGGTGAAAGTATTATAAATATAGCTAAGTCACTTAGACGAATTGTAGGCAGCCAGGGCTGAGCTCTCCAGGGGTCAGTGCGGAAGACGGCTATGGCCGGAAGCACATTCACTGAAGGCCAAACTTGTAGAAAACGAGGGACCACTCACCTCTGTACCTCCCCAGGGATGAACAACAGTGACTGTTGTTCACTGCTGGTGGCAATCGCCTTGGAGTGGAGGACCAAACCTCCTTAACCTGTGCCTTCAGGGAGAGCCCCATCCTGTCCCTCTTGCTGCTTGACTTGCTTCTCAATTTGATCTCATTTAATCACTGTTACTTAACCTGTTGTAATCTTATTGGTACCCACATAGTCTTATCCCACCTCACACCCATGCTGGATTCCTCACCCCCCACTGGATCAATATTACCTAAGCAGCACTACTTGTAACCTTACAGATTTTGGTTCAGTCCCACTTTGAACCTGCCTCACCTAGAGGCTTTGCTCAGTAAATACCCTCAAGAAGTGAGTTAGTGGACAACACACTTCCTGGGCCCCCTTCTGTGCCTCTCGACAGAAGCTATTCTTCTTTCAATAAATTCTTCCTACTCTGTTGTTCCTACAATTCATTCCTCTTTGGGGAGTTTGTTTTTGTTTGTTTGTTTGTGTTTTTTTCCCTATACCAAAGAGATGGTCCATTTTGCTCAAGACAGGCATGACCCAGTGCACTGTATTTTTTTAATGAGTGATTCATTTGTTTTGCTTAAAAATATTCTTTGAACGCTAAATCTCTTTCTCTTTTTTCTTTTGGATTTTTTGAAAGGAGGCCTCCCTGTGTAATTCAGCTCTGCAATTCAGACTGGCCTTGTACTCAATGTGTAGCCCAGGCTGGCCTGAGACTTCTGCCTCAGACTCCCACTGCTGGGACTACAGGCATATACCACCCTGCCCCTCTCTGTGTCCTTAAAGTCAGGCTTCTGCTCTCTGTCAACTATTGTAGCATCTTTAAGGAATTTTGGGTCAGGTGGCCTAGAAGAAAAGAAACCTAAGTAAACCTAGGGATTACAGATAAGGATAACCTTGGGTAGCTTTCATTGTGCCTGAAGCTGCAGTCTTCTTGTGTGTGTGTGTTTTTCCCTCATCTTCTCTCTACCTGTCTTCATTTCTTCTATCTTACCTCATTTTTAAAAGTATGATAGTTCGCAGAAGTTACTTTTGGTGTAAAATGTTCTTGAAAGTATAGCAGAATGGGACTTTTATTTATTTTTACAAACAGTAGTTATTGAATATTTATTTTATGCCTTAATCTCTTATATTTCTTAGAGCTACCCTGAGGTAGAAACTATAATACGCACTGTTTATAACTTGTTCAAGGGCACAGGTAGCAGACTGGAAAAGAAACCCAGGCAGCCTCCGCAGCCTATGCTTTTAAATATAGCATTTTTTTTTTTTTTGGTACCGGGGATCGAACTCACGACCTCACGCTTGCCAGGCAGGCACTTAAGCCACTGAGCTAAATCCCCGGCCCCTATGCTTTTAGATCACCATGCTATAGACTGCCAGAGGTCGCCTAAAAATAACCCCAGAAGTAAATCACAGGGACAGGGCGTCTGTATGGGAATTTCTGTTTTCTGTGAGTCTTAGTGTTTGGCATTGGAAACATTTGGGTTGTGATGGAGGAGGCCCTGTTCGTTCTCCTCTTACTCTTCCCATTCTCAAACCACTGAGCTGTTCCTTCACAGGCCGCAGCGTCATAACTGCTGATGGCTCCAGAAGTCTCCATCTCACGCCTCTTCTAGTCGTGCATCAGTGGTTCTCCACTTTGAATTTGGAGTCCCATGGAAGGCTAAAAAAAAAAATACTGCCACCTGAGTCTGACTTAATTGGTTGTGGTATCAGGATTTCATAAAAAAACTTCCTGAGTGCTTTTGACGTGCAGCCCGGGTTGAGGAGGGCTGCTTGGCTGTTTACCCACCCTTGGATCCAGCACTTACCTCCTAGTGTAATTCTCTAGTTATCCCAGAAGCCGCAGTTCATCGCTTCATTATTCTGCCTCTTGCCTTGCCTCACCTTGCCGGGACCTCCTGTTAGTCTGCCCTGTTGCCCTGAATCCATCCAGTAATTTATAACTGCTCCACTTGCAGAGTCCTGTGGAGGGTAATCACACACCATGTGGATTAGTACCACTACACATTCATGGTCTCAGGTCTCAGCCAAGCCTGCAGTGCGCTCTGATAGTATTTTGTTTCTATATTTAGTTCTGTCCTCCATTACCTCTACTAAATCTTCGCCAGTCTACCATATTCTTGGCAGATTACCATAACTTCCTCCTTTACACTGCGAAGCCTAACTTGCTATTATTTTTTCTCTCTGCCTTTGCCTAGCTCTTTCTCCTTAGCTTAGGTATTCAAGTGTTCTTACAAAATTAAACTAAAAACCCTTCTCCATCATCTAATCACTCTGCAGCCTTTTCCCTTGCACTAGTGAAACTAGTGTCTATTCACTGTTATCATTTCTCACCTCCAGTTCATTTTTTTTTTATTTTAAAGAGAAAAAATAAAAATGATAGAGCATTTTGTAAGGTAATAGTCATTTTTTTAATCTGTTTTTAATCAGTCTCCCCCTACATTCCGTAAACTGTGCTGTCCCTGACAACAGTCCTCAGAAGTCACTAAATAGAGAGTGGATTTTGTATTGACTTCTTTTCTAGATTTAATGTTCTTTCTTGACCTATTGAAAAATAAAACAGCCATCCTCATGAGTCGTCTGATTTTATTGTTACCCCAGCTGTCTTTCTACTTTTGATCACTGCTCAGTCTTTGTCTCCTTCATGTATTACTAGTTCTATAATATTTTTATTCTTGATTACCTCTGAGTGGCCTGTGACTGGCTCCTATTTTTGTCTCTGAGCTAACCTTACCTCTCAGCTCTGCATCTATTTGTTTATTTCCTTTTCATTTATTCAAGAATTTTAAAAATGGGACTATAGCTCTGTATCATTGCTTTGCTGGGCCATTGCAAATTTAGTCTACTGTGGTGTTTCTTTAAGTGGAGTTCACTGTCAAAATATTCATCTCCAGTATCAAGCCTACATCAGAATCATCTGAGATGCTTAAGAAACTGCAGAAGTCTAGACTCCAGCTGGATCATTAAAAGGAAACCTATTGCTACACTGTGTTTAATGACTTAGAGACCACTAGTCCACTAGGTGTCTGAAGAGCAAGTTTTTAAAAGTTTAGTACAGTGTTCAATGCTCATGATACTTCCTGTCTCCTGTTGTGCCAGATTTTATAATTGGTACCACTAGTTACTTAGGGTAAGTTGTACTGTTTTTGTTTTTGTGGGTTTGGGGGGGGTAGTGGAATTTGAACTCAGGGCCTTTTGCTTGCCAGTAAGCCCTGTAACACTGAGTTACATCCCCTGCAAATCCAAACCTGGGAGGCCATGTGTACCCTCATTAACCCTACTAGCCCTCTCACCAATAATCAGGCAAGCCCCATGAATTCTGAATTCTCCTTTTCTCTTTCATTTTTCATTTCCTTTGCGTCCTCCTGCTACATTTTTGGCCTGTGTATCTTTTCTTTTGTACTTTTTGACTATTTCCCTCTGCCTTCCAGCTGTGCTACTTGTATTTTATGCCCTTCTAAAATTACAAAAATAATCTTGGTTGTTTCTTTTTGGTCTTTTCACAGTATTGCTTGCAGAAAGAGTGCACTACCTTTTCAGCCTTGTGCTTAAAGCTGAGGGAGAGTTTAGAGCAGAATCTTAAAAGCAGTGCTTCTCAGGCTTGAATGTGCTTGTGAATCACCTGACAATCTTGTTAAATGCAGGTTTTATTTCAGCTGTAGAGGGCAAGACTTAGAATTTCTCTCAGGCACCCTAGCACACACTAGGTATGTGAAAGTCTTAAAAGGAACACCTTTTAACAAGGTTTAGATGGCTTCTCTCTCCTCCAGAAGTGTTGTAAACATGCTTGGATGACAGTCTGTATCACACTGGTAGGGCTTGAGTTATTTTGAATGGAAAGTAACCTGTGCACAGGTGGGAACCACCTGCCCCATCCTAAACACATGGAATTGCTGTGATAATACAGCAATTATGCTGTGATAATACAGAGCTGGAAAACAAGATAAACAAATCGCCATGGTCCGGAGATGAAGAGGGAATGCAGAGCAGTGAGTCAATCTTGCCTGCTAATTCTACTCCCATTTCTTTTTCTAATGGCACATGTTTGTGGTACATAAGGGTCACATTCATTGTGTGAAGTATGTGCGTGTACATAATACATCTTAATTCTTCTTATAACACCTCCCTAGAAATGTCTGAGTTCATTTCAACTAACTTTTTTCTGTCATTGTTTTTATTTTCCCAGTACTTTGTGGGCCTGACAGTGTGGCATGCAAACATTTTTGGGTCCTCAACTCCATCCCCTCTGCCTGATTACCCTGGAAATGGCCTCAAAGCTACAAGCTGGGGCGACTGTAACACTCACCTCATTTGTTTTCCATGTCTCAGGAATCACAGTCCTCCTTTAATGTCTCATGTTCCAAAACTTTCGTTTATTGTTATTTTGTCTGATTTTTTTTTCCAGGTAGAGTAATTTCATTCTTTTGTTTCTTCATCTTTCCAAAAGTTAAAGGTTTAAGGGGTGGGGGACCACTGTTTTTAATACCTGTGTAAGGACATTATTTGTAATAGCATCAGACTGAAACAACCCAACTCTCAACAGAAAGTAAAATGATATATTGACAAGAAACATTGTACTTTATTGAGAAAGAATAAAACTAGAACCAAATGTAGCAGCGTGGATGACTCACTAAGATAATTTAAAAGAAGCCAACTGCAAAAGGGTGTATCCAGTGGGATTACATTTTCATAGAATGTGAAACTAGCAAAACTAGTCTGTGGCGTTAGCAGTCAGGGTAGTGATTAGCCAAGAGAAAGGTAGTAAATAGAAAGAGTAAATACAAGGGGACCTGCTAGGCATTTGGAATTCCAGTAATAGTTTTGTTTCATGTGTGGCTTTACAATATATATGTTACACATCAACAAAAAGGGTCAAGGCAGCTGCAAGCAGAGTGTGTGATAGAAGAGTAGAACTGGGTTCTCAGTGCAGAACCAGGAACTGAGAAAGTGATAGAACCAGGATCCTGGCAAAACACAAGTCCACTGTCTGCTCCAGTGTTGGAGTAGATGTGGCCATCCATGAGAAATCCTGTGGACATCCACGAGAAATACTATGCATGCAACAATGTGTAGAGGCTTAAATTCATACTGTCTACCTACTGTAAAACACTTAACTGAGAAACACTAAGCACTGGTTTGAAACCATAAACTTTGTAGGACCCAGAGGACTCCACCCCCACTGAGACCACTTGAGACATCACGCAGATGGGCAGCAAATGAGCTGTCGGTCACATTTGGAGGATCTCATGTCCCAGGGCAGTGGTGGTAAACCTGTGGTATGCATGGGTATTGTTTTTCTTTTAAGACAAAAGATGTTAATACATGAGTTGTTTTTTCTACACTGAAACCTCATTGTTCAGGTTTAATAGCAGCGTTGGCACTTTGCAATAAATAAGTGGGTTTTGGGTTGAAGTTTGGGGTTGCCATCACTGTCCTAGAGATACACTCCAACCATACGTATCCCTTAGAGTATGCAAGGAAAATGATAAAGATTGAGACAGAGACGGAGGAGAGTTACAAATGAGACTTAGAAGGTCTTTGAGTATAATCTGGCTTCTAATTTTGAATAGAAATTTCAGATACAGTGCCAGTTCTCTTCATTCTTAAGCCTTCATTGTTTGAGGAATCAGAGTGAATCTGTGATAACATACTGCATTCTTGAGATGAAGAGCTTTAGGAGGATAGAAGGTGTATCTAAATTATTTAAAGTAAAACATCTTAATAAAGGAGAAAGGAAATAGAATGCACTCTAAACTTTACCAAATTTAAAGCTTGAGACTAGTGCAATTTAGATGATTGATACTCTTTGTTGTTTGTAGTCTAAAGCTTGACAAATTCTATGGAATTATTAGTGGGCTGGGTTTCTCTGTAAATTGGTCCACACTTTGTGTGTTTTGAGACAATTTCTTAGCATTAATGATCGCATAATGGGGCCAAATAGATGAAAATCCCTGGAATTGTAGACTCTTTTTCCTGTCATTCATATCTTAAACTGTTCTGTGACTTCCGTCTTTACCTCTCATTCTCTCTGGAAATCTGGCTTGCATTTCTATTTCTAGACATTGTGTGGTTCTTGTCATACATTCACGATGATAGGTGATGGTTTCTTGCATTCCTGCTCTTGAGTTTTGTTCAGGCAACACCATTACTTGTGCATTCTGGGCCCTAAACCCACATGGAGGAAGTATTTTCCAGGGAGACTTTTTCCTTGTATTCTTCACCCCTCAGAACTGAGTGTAAGATCAGCAGCAACCCCACACTCCTCTCAGTGCAAGGACTGTCCTGCCTTGCCTTTCAGGGATTTGGTTGATATAAAGCTCTTAGAACATATTTCCTGTCATTCCTGTGCACGGTTTGTCTCCATCTCTAGGCCTGGGATCAACAGGTGCTGGCCCTGAGGCAGGCATCAGCTCCAGCGTTCACTGTCAGTGGAGTTTCTTATTTCTGATGTTGTGGGCTTCACAAATTGTTTTCCTAACACCTCGGTCATGTATTGAAAACGTGCTCTAACATGTTTGAATTGTAAAAGAGAAGATAGTGCTGTATAGATATATATATGTGTATTCACTGTGTATGTGTTTGTGTGTATGTTTTAGCCTGTATCTATTTAAAAATATCTCTGGCAAGATAGGTAAAGAAATTAATGAGTTCCCACAGACTGGAACGCATGCTGCAGTACATGCATGACTGTCCCATTGTGCAGCTTGTATCACTGGTGGTACAAATAGATCTGATCCTTTTATTGATCTTGAATCATTTCAGTGCTTTCCTTAAGGAGCTGTCTGTGATAACATATGGTCTGCTAAAGCATGTCTTACTTTGCATTATTGTACTCATAAACCTTCTGAGAAGTGGTGTAAGCCACCCAATGGGACAGTCATGCATGTGTCACTGATGGTTCTAGCCAGCAGGAACCATCAAATTCAAATCATAGCTGCCAGGCGGTGAGACATACAAATTATGGCCCTTTCGTGAACATGTTAATAATCCTGTCATTAGAATTAGGTGGATGGGAGGTGGGTAGAGGTGGGTGGCAGCTTTTATGAGAACCTCTTTATATTTTTAGTGATTTCAACCACGTGAACCTAGTGCTAGTTCAGTCAGTTAACTGGGTCACACACACTTTTCCCGCCAGCAACCTAGGTGTCCTACAGGTTTCTCCAGATAGCTGGTCTGCTGTTTTGTTAGAAATTGGAGAGTGATCATTTTTGTGACCATTTAAGTTTCAGACAATCATTTTGTCTCTGTGTAGCCCTCTAGGAGAACTCTGTAGATTCAGTATTTTCCAAACTATTTGTGGCCAAGAATTAGTTGCTTAAAATTTTCTAATCTGCTGTAGACTGATAAGTTGGGTAAACTGTGGAAAAAATGAATTGATGGTATGTGTTTGGTGTCACGATAATGTCAGGTTATTGTAAAACTTTCCTCTTCCTATGGATTTTCTCACTGCAGACCAGTGAGAAGCCATTCTTAGACAACACTTTGGGTAGCACTGCTATGTCAAATTTGTCAATTTAAAATTTTTCCATTGTAGATAATGTTGCTATAAAAATGTTTCTGTGGGAATATTGGAAACAGTGTTGACTGCTGCACACCCTTAATTAATTAAATGGGTTGAGCTAGGTGATGGCACTGGTATGCTTCGAGAAGTGCTTCATAAATTCATAGTGCAGTTCTTTGAATCAGTGATGCATTGATACTAGTGGGGTGGGGTTAGGTTGGGTGGTTGTGGGGGGTTTTTTGTGCTTTTTTTGTTTTTTGTTTTTTTAAAAAAGGGCTTTTTGGTTGGTTTTCCTGGTACTGTCAGGATTACCATCTGACTGGCAGTAATTATAAGATGCCATTGATTTCAAGATATTAAAGTGTAGGAAAACTGGTGTTTTAAAACATCTTGCAGATGAATCCATGGTTGTTCTGCCATCTAATTACTGTTGAATACTTGGAGCTTTGATTATGATGAGTACTTACAATGTGGTTATGAGAACCAGAGAGGAAGTCTTTAGTGACCTCCTTCAGAAGCCTTGCCATTCGGCTGAATGGCATCTCTTGTTTTGACAGCCTGGTGTTAACTGGGGCACTGTCTCTTTCCTCTGATTGGCAGGGTTTTCTTCATGGAACTCCATGCTGTAGCAACATGAAATGTTTCAGCACTGAGAACCATGGCCAACTTCTCTGTTAACTGCTGACACTGATATCGTTGTGTTGTTAATAGCCATTTTTCTCATTGTGGTTTTTGTTGTTGTTGTTTGTTTCTTGCTTGAAACTTCCCTCTTTTCCTACTCTGCCTTTTTTTGCTTTTGAATATTGGGAGTTTTCAGTAATCCCATTTTCTTGCTTTTGTGCCAGTTGCTTGGCATTTTTAATTGTATATTATCTGGACTGTTTATTACAGGATTTGCTCAAACATTCTCATCCTGTATTTTTCTGGTATAAATAAGGACTTTATTTTACCTATTTTTATAGTTATTTAGACATTGGATGGCAGTTTGAGAGGAAGGGCAGTAATAATGTGGGCTAACACTGTTGTTTATTTCTTCACTGTGAGTTGAGATTCTTCCTCTATGTCTGGCATTGTTTTAAAGTATCAACCACAGCAGTAGACGATAAACAGAGAGTACGTTCTAATCTTTGTTGGAACATTCATTCTGCTTAGTTCTGGTTTTCCTAAAGTGAAAGCTTTACTTGGTGTTGCTTCTCTTCATTTTCAGGTCATGTGCTTTGGAAAGATGTCAGCTTAAAAAAAACAATCTCAATTTACAGTGTAGCATAGCAATTTATTGATGAGGTTGTATCTGCTTTTGCTAGAGCATTAAAATATTCTTTAGCAATAATTTATGTTCTTTGCTTTACAGCCGATTACACCTCAACAAGAAGGCAACGGACAAACAGCCATATAGCAAGCTCCCCGGTGTATCACTTCTGAAGCCACTGAAAGGGGTAGATCCTAATCTAATCAACAACTTGGAGACATTCTTTGAATTGGATTATCCCAAAGTAAGTACAGTGTTTTGCTAGTTAGGAATGGGCTTGCCCATAGGTTTGTTTTTCTCTCATTGTAAATGCTTTAGAAATTCCAGCACTGTATTACGGGGATGGTTTGGAAACTTCACCATGATCTCAGCCTCATACAGTTTAGGAGCTTTAATGGTAATAGTCACAGGGCAGTGATGGGTGTGAAGTCTCTTTCTGACTGCCCGTATGTGCGTCTGAAGTAGAAAGCCGTAAGAATGCAGAGGTTGTCAGGTGCTGGTAGTCTGCACATAAAAATCTTTTCCCTTGAGAGGTATGTCAAACAACAGGGAGAGGAAGCAGCAAGAGTAAGAAAACAGTGTTTATTGGTCTGAAATGGGACACAAGACAGCTAGACCTAACATGAATCCCCATTAAAACTGACTTTAAATCAAGAATAGTTACAATGAGTGGCAAAGTAGGCCTTTGTCTTACCTAATGTTTAATTTCTTTACTGTTCTGATTTTTAATCCCTAATTGTATTGCTCATGACCCCTGATATAAGTTGTGCTATCTATAAAGTCAGGGTACTCCAGAGCTTCAAGTTTTCTTGAGATAAAGTATTCTTTTTATAGTTTTCCTTTAATATTTCACCTCTCATTTCTTAGGACAATTTAGTATTCTTTGATTTCTGTATTTAGCTTTCCTAAAGTTTTATAAATTGTCTAGTTGAGACTGTATTTTAAAGGAAATAGATTACTTGTAAGAAGAAAATGTCTTTAAATTTCCACCTGCTTGGTTTTCAGTACACTGACATTTTCCTTTTGTAATCCCCTTTGCCTCGAAGTTTTAACCCATTGCCTCAGATTTTTAATTCATTGCCTCGAATTTTTAACCCACTGGCTCAGTTTTTTTCATAGCTAGTTTGACTACTTGACCTTCTTCCCTCCCGCTTCCTCAGGACAATGGCGCCCACATATTCAGAAGGAAGATAATATACCTATCTTCTTGTGACTGGCTTTTATACTCTTCTTTCTTGCCTTTTAGTCCTTAGTTTTCTCAGTAACATCACTGAAAAGAGTAGCAAAGACACTTGTGTCTTAGCTTAATTCAGGGATGGTGAACATTTCAGAGATAAAAAGCAGCGTGCCGTAGCAATTGTGTCCGTGTGCCAGTGCCTTGATACATCTCTCTTTAAGTTTGTAGACACGAGTATTATTCAGTGGTTTTGTTTTTTTGGTGTTATTTATGTATTGTCACTATGAGTTTTAGAGTTTAGGTATTGGTGGTAATTTAAAGCAAAAAATTCTAATTTCTTGTGGCTCATGTATGTTTATATTTAATAATTTTAAAGATCCTAATATGCATGTATTATGCATTTAATTGAATGTCATTTTTTAAAATATATAACTATATATTTGACTTTTTAAATCTAAAGACATAAAGCATGGTCTTTATAATTCAGAATGATAAATAAAAATATAAAGTAAGCTTTATAATAAGAAAAATAGAAGTTTTTCAAGCCCCATATTATGTAAGTAAATGTAAAGGAGAATTATTTTTATTAATGGGAGAATAGTTTCATTCATTATAAGTAAGTCTTAGAATATAGCTTAGAATGATATGCATGTATCATTGTGAAACACAGTCTTACAGTTCAGTGTATACCATCATCCTGTCCTTCCCCATTTAATCACTGTTAATCCTTGACCATTTAATTTTGATGACGTAGCCACTGTGAGTTCGTAAGTAATGGGAAGTTAGTGCAGACTTTAATGACAGAGACCAGAGTTTTTAAAAATAACCCTGGGAGCATATGTGTCCATTAACTAGGAATATTTAGGAAAAACTGACAATTTCTTTTTCTGAGTAAAGATTTTTAAAATCACAATTCAAAATTATCTTAAGAGCTCTAGTTTCACTTAGGTCTTTTGCCATTTACATTATACACTGAAGGCATTTAAGTTGGTTGAGGAGAAAGCTATTTTGGTACTCATTACAAAATGAGTAATGGCATATGCAGGAGATAGGAGTTTTTTGTACTAGTTTTATTTTCTAATTAAAAAGAATGTTAGAAAATTTGGAAAGTGAAGTAAAAGTGCAGAATACCTACAATTTAAGAAAGAATTTTGATGTCGTGCCAGTTGCTGTTTTTAAAACCAAACATGGTGGGAAATGTTCCACCGGATGCTAAAGGTTAAACCTCCGAAATCACACAAATCTGAGTGTGAACAGATGAGGTATTTTTGTAACCAGAGAACCAAGTTGTCAGAAAAAATTCACATGACTGCCAAGCCAGCATTCAATATTTGGATTGAGCGTGAACATCATTTTACCACAGTGCGGAAACATCTTCATTATAGATATAGCTTTGTCCTTTATTAGATTTGGGACATCATAGGCCATTTTGGACAACAGAATATTTTGAACATATATTGAGGTTTTAAATTTTAATTTATTTTAATTTTTTTTTTTTTTTTTTGGTGCTGGGGATTGAACTCATGACCTCACACTTGCCAGGCAGGCACTTATGCCACTGAGCTAAATCCCCACCCTATTTTAATTAATTTTAGATAAGTTAAGGAATATTTGCTAGTAGTACTTGTTCTGGATTTCTGGCTATTAGTTTGGGTAAGACTATAATAATTGTCCTGAAAGATTTCTGTGCTTTCAGTATCTTATAAATCCATTTTTATACTGGTACATATTTTGGAAGATGAAATGTGAGAAAGAGAAGAATTGCACAATTCATTTTCTGTGAAATTGAATATACATTTGACATCAGCATAGATGGGAACAGTAGTAAGAAGATTCAGTATCTACATCTAAAATGGCTTGCTGGTTTCATTTCAGGAAATTCTGGTCATATAAAGAATTTTTAAGTTAATTGTCAGAGTTAACAGAATGAGGCTGTGATAACTGTGATGGGGGGGGGTCTATTTGGCACTGTTATAAGCCCAGAGCCATAATTTAGATTCTTCATTATCAGTGGTGTAGTGCTCTATACAGGAATTTTTTTTCTAACTCAGTAGTCTTCTAACAAAGATTTAAAAATAGAAATTATGGAAAGATCATACACAATTATTTTATTATGCATGTAATAAAATAAAGTTTTGTAAGATTAGGAATTTATCAAATTTGAAATACTGTAACTCAAACCATTCTTGAGAAGTCAAAAGTTTGAATTTAGAGTAGTGATTCTTTTATAAAACTCCCTTCTTGCATGATTTTTTTCATTCGGGAGTTAACCAGATTAGCTGGCTATGATGGTGCTTGCTTGTAATTCCTTTACTGGAGAGGCTGAGGCAGGAGATCACCACAGGTTCAAGGCTAGCCTGAAATACATGGCAAGACTCTATGACAAAAAGTAAAACAAGAAATTAGCAAACATTTGTCACCAGCTCTGTACCAGCAAATGTGGTAGGCATTTGGGATCTAAATCCATTTTGTCTTAAAATTTATTTGTTTATTTATCTTTTTGAGACAGGTTTTCACTATGCAGTTCAGACTGACCTTGAACTCATTTTGTAGCCCAGGCTGGTCTTGATCTTGCGGTGATTCTCCCGCCTCAGCCTTCTGAGTGCTAGGATTACAGGTGTGTGCCACCATGCCTGGCTGGAATTTATATTTTAATCCAAAAATTTTCATAAAATTCTGCAAGTATGATGTTTAAGGTAGTTATGATGTTTCAAGACATTCCTACTTGATACACATTAGAATTGATTCAGACATTAAAATGCCGTGGCACATAAATAGCTCGGTGACAAACTGTGTGTTTAGTATGCCCTGATTTCAATACCCAGCACATGGATACACACAAACAATTTTAAAAGGATATTTTATCCTGTTTATTATAGTTTAAAAATTTTAAATCCTCAAGTAAACAAAGCTGAATTAATGAGTTTTTTCTAACATTTATACATTTGTACCTTATGTATGAACCTAAATTTACTCATAAATGGAAAAAGATTCAGTAGTATTGAACTTTCAGTATTCAGTTCTTAGATCAAAGGTCTGAGTGTTCTTAGTTTTTAAAGCTTTTTACACTGATCTTATTGTCAAACTTTTAGTCTTTTCATTGTTGAAAAAGGGAAAATTATTCTGTTGTACTGTTTGTTCAGCAGCCTTTCTAAAGATATGATGGAGGGGCCAGGGATGTAGCTCAGTGGCACAGCACCTGCCTGGCAGGAGCGCACGGTACCAAAAACAAAACCCAAAGGTATGAAGGAGTACAACCTTCTCCTGAGTTTGGAATTGATATCTAGAGTCCATATATTCAAATTATGTCCATTTAGAGAAGAATTGACTATAATTTATATCCCTTGTAGATTTTATAAAGTAACTTTTCTTTAAGTATCTTAAGGGTATGTTTATTATATATTGTGTTTTTAATTTAATGCATAAGCCTTTAAAATACCTACAAAATTTATTTTTGTGTTAGCTAAGAAAAGCCTTTCACCAATTTTATGTCTTGTGTTTTACCTATTATATTGTAGTTGGAATGATTAAACTATCATAGTATAGTATGACTGAGCTATCATAGTACATAGTACAGTTCAAAATGTGAAGAGAAGAGTGATTGTCATAGCTAAGAAATGGAGATTCCTCATTAAAATCTGGCACCTAAAAACACTTGGATTGCTTCCTCCAATTTGGCATAATTTTAGTATTAGAATCCATTCTTTTTGTTTTTTTGAGACAGGGTTTCACTATGCATTTCAGGCTGACCTTGAACTCATTTTGTAGCCCAGGCTGGCCTCAAACTCATAATGATCCTCCCGCCTCAGCCTCCCGAGTGCTGGGATTATAGGTATGAGCCTCCATGCCCAATTCTTAGAATCAGTCTAATAGTCACATGCTTAATAAGAGTCTGCACGTGTTTTAGACAATGTGAATTAAATTTCATCTGCACTCTAATCTGAAGGCATGTATTTTGAAACCAAGTTTGAAGTACAATCAATAATAATTTAACCTAAATATAAACTATACCTCTCTTATAACTTCCCTTACTTAAAAACACCATATACTCTCAAAATACTTTGTGCCATAACCCAGTTTACTGGTTTAGCTTTTTTCTTCCTGTTGAGTGCATTTGTAGTATTAATATTTTACAAAGTTTTCTTTTGGTGAGGGTGAAGGTACTGAGTAGTTTTTTGTTTGTTTTTTCAGGGAATTATACTACCACATCTATGAAATAATAGCATGAATTAGAAAATCACTGAAGAAACACTGTTGGGGGGATTCTTTATTGGAAGTGGGGAAATGCTAGTCGAAATGCTAATTGTTACAATTGCCCACTTTTCATCTTCATCGTTAAGGTCACTACTTTTTGATGATTTCAGAAGCATTTTGAGTGTCAGGACAGGAGGATGGCTGAGAGTTTAAATGGCTTAGACTCAACTCTCGGGGAGATTTCGAGGGTGTGATAGGAATCGTGTACTTCCTGTTCTTAGAATTTTACCCGATGTCTAGAGACTAGGTGTCTAAAGTTGGTGTTAATCCTTGCACGGCACTTTTGGTGAATCATCAGTAAAGGCAGGTACTCAATAGGATAGAAAATAAACATTAATAGGTAGAAAGTGCACATTGTTTACTGTGAACATTTGGTAAATCTTTAATGGTGAAGGCAATAGACAATCAGTTACTTGACAAACCCTTTTTTGGCAAGCAGTCATTAATTTTTATGTTCAAAAGCAATGTAAACATTTTATTTTTACTTGTGTATCTTCATCAATAGAAGTAAATAAAACTTGCCTACCTTTTACTTGAGTTAGACCCTATGCATTAGATGATTAAACTATTGCCCTTGGTGCTTTTTTATTTTTTCAAGCACATAGCTTTGTTACATTTTCATGGACATAATTAACTTTCTTCCTGTACTAAAAAATACTGAGGCAGTTTTAGACAAAGGATTTGGTATGATATTTGTTCTTGACTCAGCATAAATTTATCACTACTTTTGAAAAAAAATTACTACTTAGAATACATATTCCGCTAAATAATAGAGTAATATCTTTGTATGTGAAACCTAACATTTTAAACATTTAATATTTTACTAAATGGTAAAGTTAGAATTTTAGTTCAGAATTGTATAAACCTGGTTATGTGTCAGAATCACCCCAAAGATTCTGATTCAGAAGTCTAATAGGGCCTGATTCTCTTTTTAAAATAACTGTTGTAAGGGGTACTTTTGACACAGCCATACACGGGTCAAGAAATTACTTTCTGACTAAACATATCACTGAGCAAAATAAAATTATTGATATCTTTATAGTTACAAGGCTAACAAAATATACTTTTGGAGATAGTAAACGTTTGTCAGATTTGATTTTATTTTTAAAAGTTTTACAACAAAAAAATATCTAATTCATTTGGGATTTTATTTGTAATTTCTCACACCTTAATGAAATAATACTAAGTTCTGGGACAGAACTTCTAGAGTATGGAGGGTGTATTTATGTTCTTCCTGTCAGTAGTACATTTCACTCCTGGACGCCCTAGAAGCATTTAGTAAGTCTTCAGTGGTAAAGGCAATGGGCAAGCTGTATCCAGTTTGCTGGATAAGCGGTGCCTGTCACGGGTTGATAGGACTTCAGTCTCTCACAAGCACCAGTCTCTTCCCTATTCCTTCTGCTTGCCCTGTCTGGAAAAACCTCCCTCCATTTATGCAACATGTGTTATCATAAATGTTTGTATCTGTTAAACTCCCTATTAGCATTAAACTTTATGTATAAAATTGCTTATTTCTCTTAAAGAGATTAATTTACATAAAACATCTTCTTTGACTAGTATGAAGTACTCCTTTGTGTACAAGATCATGATGATCCAGCCATTGATGTGTGTAAAAAGCTTCTTGGAAAATATCCAAATGTTGATGCTAGATTATTTATAGGTAAGTAATATATTCTACACTAACCATTTTGCTTTGATAGTATTAAATGTTGTAATCTTTTCTGTATTGAACTATAGATTAAGGTGTTAGTCCCCCATTGACGTTCTTAGCATGATTCAGTTCTAAGATGCTTTTTTTATTTTTTAAGAATAGTGAAAGAGGGGCTGGGGATTTAGCTCAGCGGCATAAGCACCTGCTTGCAAGTGCGAGGTCGTGAGTTCGATCCCTGGTACTAATAAAATAAAAAAAAAAAGAATAGTGAAAGATGTTTAGGCTCCTTCGAGATTAAAAATAACGATTTTTTAAATTGTCTATGATTACCAAAATGACCAAAAAAACATGTTTTCTTCAACAATCAAGACATAAAAGGGTGGCCTTTTCTATATGTGATTGGCTATAATTGGGAGTAATAGAGTTTACTTTTATTACATTATAAAAAGAATCTTTTCCAAAAGCCTATAAAATTTGTGTAAGTGTATGCACTATTTTTTTAAAAAATTTAAACATAGGTCTGATCAATTTTGCAGTGGTCTTTTAATTACCACAGCTTTGAAATGAGTCATACAGTTTTTTCTATCACTTTTTAAAGTTGACAAAATATATGTGTTTATAGCATATACTTTTTAAAAATGAAAATATAGTAGAGTAGCTAACTCAGAACTTATTAGCATGCATTACCTACGTGCTTATTTGAGGTGAGAAGTCTACATTCAGCAATTTTTAGGTTTTCCACACATTGGTATTGTAACTGTAGTCATTATGTCATATAATTACCATTACCATTAAATATTGATTCATACTTACTGTTAATGCAAGAATTTAACAATTTAAAAAAAAAGAAACTATCAATTTTCAAAGACAGTAAGGAATGTGAAAATGTTTAAATTATTAAATAGGAAAATTCGTTTTACTTCTCCTTATCTTTGAAATAGAATTCTCAATATTCATAAATCTTTTACTGCTATACTTTTACATTTTTAGGTGGCAAAAAGGTTGGCATTAATCCTAAAATTAACAATTTAATGCCAGGATATGAAGTTGCAAAGTATGATCTTATATGGATTTGTGACAGTGGAATAAGAGGTGAGATTTTTTCATACTCATTTTATAAAACTTCATTTGATGTCAAATGTCCAAAATATCCAAAAGCAGTAAATTCTTCAACCCTTTTCGTTTGCCTAATAGTTTATTTCATCATTATTTCATGGTGATATGTCCCGTTAGACTTACTTAGATTTTAATGTCTTTTATCCTACCCATAATGTCTTATATGTTAAAGTATTTTCATTTTGAAGAGAAAATTCCACCCATTAAAACAAATAGTCATAGTCTATTACACAGTCTACAAGCTTTCTAATGTGTATAATTTTTCCCTTTGTGTGGCACTTTTCTTTTGCTTGAATCTTTTGTGGCTTACTTAATGTAGTACTTCACACAAGGGGACAGAAATCAGAAAGTGCAGGTTTTAAAATACTGCATTTGTTAAAATGCATAACACGACTTTTACTTTGATGATCTTAGCAAGTCTTTCAAGTATTTATTTTTCTGTAATATTTTATTCTAATGATCCTAAGATTTTTCTGCCTCAACACTAATGACACTCTGGGCCTAGTAATTTTTTTGTCATGGGGGCTGCCCTATAACAGCACATTTTGTCAGCATCCCTGTCTTCAAACCACTAGATACTGCCAGCAGCCCCTTTCAGAGTTGAAACAACCAAAAATGTCTCCAAACATTAACAAGTGTCCTGTGAGGAGGAATTGCTCCTGGTTCAGAACCACTGACCTAGAGTATGAATTTGTTCTCTGTAGTAGGTTTAGTTCTTAATGACTAGAAGGAAAATTTTTTTTAAAGTCCTGATATAAGATTTTGCTATTGGAAGATAGGGCAATGATTTACTTTCTTATTAGCTTAAAATACAGATTTGAAAGTTAACAAATGTACTACAAATCAGGCCTATTGCAAATCTAACAGCTTATGGTCAGAAACTGTTCACTTTTCACATTTGCTATCTTAATTAACTGTCATTTTTGTTATGCGTCCCAGTATACAAATCTACTAGGTATAATTTCATTCCATTCCTTTTAGCAGTTCTATGATATCAGCAGCATATTGCTCGCACCGGTAAAGACTCAGGCTGCCTACAGTTAGAGAGAAGAGAACCGAGGTCTTTAGACCTCTGCTCCCAACCCCTTTCCATAGAACACCTTGTCCTTACTCTATTTTGGAGGTTCTGACACAGAGCAGGGCAGGGGTTGATGTTTTTGTGGTACCATATGCCCTGTCTGTAATGCATAAGAGATACATATCAGGCTGAAAATATAGAATGCAAATTAGCTTATTAATAAGTATGCTTTTTTGAAATTTTGTATTCCACTCAAGGGTTCATCTTACTCAATCCATATATTTGAAGAAATTTATTTCTAGTATAATTTAGTATAGTTCACAGTTAATATTTTACAGTACTGAGCATTTTACTAAAAAGTAATTTTTTTTCTCTCCCCTCTCCCCATTTTTTTGTTTCGTTTTGTTTTAATTTTAGTAATTCCAGACACACTAACTGACATGGTTAATCAAATGACAGAAAAAGTAGGCTTGGTTCATGGGCTGCCTTATGTAGCAGACAGACAGGGCTTTGCCGCTACATTAGAACAGGTAAGTGTGGTGGTTATAAATAATATTGGTGTTGTTAGATCATTAATGTTCTAGAAGCTTGAGATTATGGGTTGGCTACCTGAAGTTAATTGTATCAAGTGCATATGGGAGTTTTCTGTGAGGAATCCTCCAGGTGAGAGAAGCTGTTTTGGAAATTGTTAGGCCCCCTGGGGTGACATAGTCAGCTGCATGGTGCAGTGCATAGCTGTGCACAGGTAGAGACTGGTAGAAATAGGAAGCATCTTGTGCTGTTGCCAAATGTGATCCTTCTTCTAGAAGTTTGTTCTAGACTGTTGGCTTACATAAAAAAACATGTTCTTTCAAAGACTCAAACTGAAAACAACTTTATCTATCAGGAAGTATTTCAGATATACCCAAAATTTGTTTCTACTTGTAAAATCCATTTGACTTCCTTTTAAAATAGAATTCTAATAATTTTCTGAGAAACTTTTTAATCTCTCCATCTCTCTCAGCAGTGCTAAGTGCTGTTCCACATCTTTAGCCTTTTCCTACAAATTATGTAAAAGTGTAAGAAATGAAAACAAACCATACAACTCATTCCCTAACTTGAACTTTTTTTAAAAAAAGATTTTTGTTTAAACATTTTGACACTTTGTATTTTTTTAAAAGAAACATAATTGAGATAGTATTCTAAAAGCAATTTGTATCTTATTTTTGTCACTTCAGAACCTTCTCCCTCATTAACTTTTCCTAAAAATAATTTTTACTGGCTATATCATAGTACATATATTTCATGTATATTTCTGTACTGTTAAGAAGGAAGGACTCGTGTTCATGGTATAAGGAAGGATACAGGGCTAGGGATTTAGCTCAGTGGCATAAGTGCCTGCCTGGCAAGCTTGAAGTCATGAGTTCGATCCCCGGTACTGCAAAAAAAAAAAAAACCAAACAAAATAAGGAAGGATACATAGTTTCAGTCTGTAAATATATCAACTTCCTCTTAAGTATATCTGCATTTAGTCTGTATTGTTTTGAATTGCCATGTTAGTGTTGCCACAGAGCTACAGGAGTAAAGGTACATTGTTAGGACTTGGTTTTGACCTTTGGTATTTTGAACCATGACCTCTTGCTTAATATTGCCTATCAGTGCCTTTCTTTTACTGCAAGAAATTTTTAATCTTAAATTTCTGAGTTTTCTGGTTAGGAAAAAAAAATTCTAGGTAACTGTTTTAAAATAAAAACTGTATATTCTTTCATATCATACTGTATTTTTTAGAAATAACCAAATTGCTAATTTCCCAGACTATATCCGTTCTGTTATGGAACTTTAATTCCTCAAAGTCACTTTGCCATACTCACAACGACGGTTAGCAAAGAAAGTCTCCTAGACTGTGAAGAAACTGTCTGCTCAGTCCCTAGTCCCATCTAGTCCTAAAACATCACTTTAATAACTCCTTAAGGGATTAAGATATATGAATCTGGTCTTAGAAGCTGTTTGATTCAACCCTACACTGCGATTTCAGTGTAACCTGTGCTTAGGGTAGGTAGCAAGAATCGTCTTCTTAGTTATCCTTTGGAATTCTCTTGGTTTGCAGTGGTGTGTGTGTGTGTGTGCGCGCGCGCATCTGCCATTGGGAACAGTCACTGCTCTCTATTTCAAGCTAATCAGAAAGGCAGTATATCTGAGGTATGAATAATAAATACGGCTTTATGTCTGATAAGCAGGATGATGACAATCTTTTTCAAAAATTCATTTATCATCTTTCATAATGTCATGAATTCAGAGTATTTCTAGAGAAGGGCAGTAAGAGATGAGAAATAGAATTTCAGTAGCCACCTTATTAATAAAAAATACAGTGGAAAACAAAATTAGGGAAATTGGGAAGTTTCACTGACTCAGGATCAGAAAGCAACTGACGGCGAAACCTTGCCACGGAAGGAATTAAGAAATAAAATCACCCTGAAGGGACAGTGTAAGCATGCATGCATATGTAACACATACACACAGGACTGTGTGTGTGCAGGTGTGTTGGTCAAGGAAAGTAAGTAAATCCTGCGTATTATACATGTGTTTACACAAGCACCCTGAAAATAGGGTACAGTAAGAACTTGTTAATATTTTGTATTCAGATTAAATCTTTCAGTCTTCAGAGTTTGAGGGAAGATAGTATTTCAGAGTAGAATAAGTTGTTTCCTCTAGAGGTCAATATTTCTTTGTAATGGTGATACAAGAGTAGTCAACCAAATTGCTGACTGCCTGCTATCTATGTATGCAGTACAGTGTGCCAGGTTTTCTTCAGGTAGTTTATGTAAGAATAATAAGATATGCATTCAGTCATATTTTTAAAACATCATTAGGAAAAGCAACTTACAAATAATAGGGTTTTAACAAAATTCTAAATATATGTCTTTGTGTGTTTTGTTTTGTTTTCGGGCAGGTGTATTTTGGAACTTCGCATCCAAGGTCCTATATCTCTGCCAATGTAACTGGGTTCAAGTGTGTGACAGGAATGTCTTGTTTAATGAGAAAGGATGTGTTAGATCAAGCAGGAGGGCTTATAGCTTTTGCCCAGTACATTGCTGAAGATTACTTTATGGCCAAAGCAATAGCTGACCGGTAAGAAAGCTAAATTAGTAAAAAAAAAAAAAAAAACTAAATTGAGCCATTGTATTTGTTTCTGCTAGTGAGTACAGAATAGGTTATTAATTTTGGTAAAGCAGTTCATTTTAATGATATGTAGTTATGAAGCTAATAAATGCACTGATTCCTCAGTATTCCAATTAATGTGGTTCGATCTAATTAAAAAGAAGCTTCTCTGCATTTTCATTAATTCAGGTGTGAGTTTCTATGTGTTCTAGATGAATTAAAGCTATCAGTATAGTCAAACGTCTCAACAGGTAAAATTTTAATTGATGTGTCACTTCAGAATTTGAAATTTGTCCACAAATTATTTGATGGCTTTGTTAAGACACTACCTTGTGACTCACATAACATTTTATCACAAAAGACTTATTTAATGTTAAAAAATCATTGTCTTGTATGACAATTTACTAAAAATATCATTTTAAAATTTGAAGTATCTTTTCTAAATTCTCTTATAATAGTGTTTATGTCATTAATGATCTCCAGCTGTCTTCTATAGGATACATAGTGCCACTTGGTCTTTTTTTCTTCTGTATTTCTTATCGAATACACACACACACACATGTACACAGATCTTTTGTGGGGAGAAGGGAGCAGTAGTGACCAGAGACTGAACTATTAAATGTAGAACTCTGTTCACTGAGTTCTTTCAGAGTGACTGTGCTTCTTCCAGTTTGTAGGTGGCCCTGTCTTGGGCCAACTGATGGCTCAAGCATTCCTAAGTTACTTACTAATCCGGACTGAGGATTAGGTTCACCCCGAGTACCAGCATCGCTTCCTCTTACCATGATTCATGAGTATGTAACCACTCAGGCTTGGAAATGTTCATCCTCATAGATAATTCTATAATTATCTTCATTTTCAGAGGCTGGAGGTTTGCGATGTCCACTCAAGTTGCAATGCAAAACTCTGGTTCATACTCAATTTCTCAGTTTCAATCCAGAATGATCAGGTAAATCAACTGTCATCTTTTTTAATAAGAGGGGAGGGAATTTTTACATGGTCTGACATGATTTTACAAATATATCTAAAGGTCAGATTTTTGTTAAGTTTAGTTTGAGGAAACAGAGTTTAAGTTCCTGTATTAAAATAAACTGAATGCCTAGATGTATTTTCTTTACATTATAACTCTGAAATATTTTTAAAAAGATATTGAGACTTTATTTAGTTCTGTACTCATCAGAATAGAAGGCATGCAAATGAATTTATAGACTTTTTAAATATGCCAAATAAATATAGAGAAGAGATTCATCAAAACAAAAAAACCAAAACTCTTTAAAGAGGAAAGTCTTTATCAAATAATATGGTAGACAGTTGATCTTTTGGAGAAAAAATGATTAGTCTTGTCACCAGGCTGTTGCCTTAAAATCTTTCTTTCTTTTATAGGTGGACCAAATTGCGAATTAACATGCTTCCTGCTACAATAATTTGTGAGCCAATTTCAGAGTGTTTTGTTGCCAGTCTAATTATTGGATGGGCAGCCCACCACGTATTCAGATGGGATATCATGGTATTTTTCATGTGTCATTGCCTGGCGTGGTTTATATTTGACTACATTCAACTCAGGGGTGTCCAGGTATGTGGATAGGTATGAAAAAGTTGGCAGTCATTTGGTGCAATTAAAACTCCTTTAACTTTGAAAAGGTTAGAGAAAATCCACCTGAGCCATTCTTCAACTTCCTGATCAAAGTTAATATCCCGGGGCTGGGGATTTAGCTCAGTGGCTTAAGTGCCTGCCTGGCAAGCATGAGGTCGTGAGTTCAATCCCTGGTACAAAAAAAAAAAAAAAGGTTAATATCCCATTCAATTTCTCGTTGACAGTCTCTAGTAGAATCCTGATGTAACTAACTTGATTTGCCACTCTCCATTGGTTGTACAGTCACTTTTACTAAGGCTTCCCAAAAATGATGTTAATCAACTATTCAAAGCAAAAATGTGTTAAGATAGCAATTATTTTAATTGGTTTTACTAATAATTCACATGTGCTTAATGGCACTGCATAGCAATTAAATTACCTAAGAGAGCTGACTTGATTTTATTTATTGTACCTAGAATAATGAAGTCCAAAACTTCTACTTTTTAAGTGTGTCTTTAGCCTGCCAGCAAGCAACTTAGTTCTTGTTTGTTTTCTTTCCTAGGGTGGCACACTGTGTTTTTCAAAACTTGATTATGCAGTTGCTTGGTTCATCCGTGAATCCATGACAATATACATTTTTCTGTCGGCGTTATGGGACCCTACCATAAGCTGGAGAACTGGTCGCTATAGATTGCGCTGTGGAGGTACAGCAGAAGAAATCCTAGATGTATAACCATGGCTTCATGACTGTACAGACAGGAAAAAAGAAGTATTATAAATTATGTTTATATAAATGCTTTTAAAGATCTACCTTCAGTAGTTTTTATCACATGTATGTTTTGGTATCTGTCCTTTAATTTATTTTGCATGGCACGTGCATCTGTGGAAAAAAAAAAAACACATCTGTAGTCTTGGCCAAATGAAACACTTTATTTTGTGGAAGTAGAGAATCAAGAGGATTGGTTCTAGGAACCCAGGTTTTTTTTTATTGTTTATTTTTTTAAACAAATAAATATATACATTGATGCTCTGCAGCAAATACTATGACAGTATCCTTCAGTAGAGAAAGTTTCTTATTTGTGGGTACACTCTATTAGGATATGTATGGGTGGGAAGACTTCTGCGGTACCTTTATTTGAGGTAGAAAAAAGACTAGAAGGTCACGACCTTTCCCGTCTAAAGTGAATGGTATTATGCATTGAACAGCCCACCATGAGGTACTGAGGAACTTTTTCATGCTTTATGCCTACCTCTTGTAGTTGTTGCAGAACAAATATAAATTGTAATAAGGTAGCTAGGCCTTGCAAAAACAAAGGGGAAAACTTTTAAAAATAATAATAATAGAGCTGGAATCTAGTATTTATATGAATCTGTGAGAGATATTTTTTTTGGTCTCACTGCAATGAACCAAAAGCGGCCGAGTTTGGTTTTTAATTGTAGCCATGTATTGAAGGCATCTTTTTGACCAACTCTTGTTGGTTCTGTCTTGAACCATTGTTAATCACTGTGCTGTAATTAGTGTAACTAAACCTTTCCTTCCCTGCTCTTTGCCCAGCCCCCACCCCATCTTTCCTTAAGTTTTTTTCAGGGGGGGTATTGGGGATGATTTTGTTTTAGTGTGAGTGGATGTTTTGATAGTTGTTAAGGAAAAATGCATTTCAGACACATTTCACACATGAGCTATTTTCTTACACAGTATGTCTTATTGTTAATAAGAATGTAATTTCATGATACAGGTATTTAATATCTTTTTAAAGTAAATATTGTAGCCATCAGTAAATAAATTGTAGAGTATTAAGAGGGGACAGGATGAGTTTTACTCTTCAAACCAATCAGTATCAAACTAAGTCTACTGTGTGTTTTTTTTCCTATGGTAGTCTAGTCTTATTTAAATTGGATTTTTATATTCCAGTTTGTATGACAAAATAGACTAGATCGGCAGTAGTCGTGAATGCATGCTGTGCTGCACTCCTCTCCCTGTCATGTGGCTAAACTTGCTTGTCAGGTTGTGCTTCTCTTGTGGTGAACTGGACTTGTTTTTTTGTTTTTGTTTTTGTTTTAAATAAGCAAAAATGTAAGGGACAGTGCAAAAGCCTTTTTCTTTCTTTGTTTTTCATTTGTCTTTGTTTTCAGTAGTGGTATTTTGCTTTTTCTTCAGGATTTGCTGGCATGTTGTCCATATGAAGTCTACTGTGGAGCTAACACTGGCAGTGTGGCAGCTTCACTTTCTAAGTCATTTCCCATGTCAACGCATAATGCGTAGCATATTAGCAATAACTTCCTATCAATAGAAGACACTTTAACTTTACTGAGCCAATTCATTTGTCTAATGACTATGTACGTGATTTAAATTGCAATATCTCTATAAATGTGTATATACTGAGTATACACATTTTAAGTTTTTTTCTGGGCCAAACTGCTTTTTTTTCCCCTCTTTTCCTCTTTTTTGCCTTATGATAAATTTGTTTGAAGGGCATTTTTTTTTTCCATAAACAAAGGCTTGGTTGCAAATTCCTTTCTTTATGTGAAATGGGTAGTATTGTTTCCTGAGGAAAGTTGCACAGTGAAAACCAGTCTAGTTGTGACCCACTATGTCCTTATTCTTTTAAAACAGTCTTACATGAGTTGAATTTTACTGAACATGTGTGAATTTGTTGTTTTGTTTAATGAAGTTTGGTTGATGCCATCCTTTGCACTGCTGAAGTGAAATTTTATTTGATTACCTAGATTTTTTGCTGATCTCAGTATGGGCAAAGTAACAAAACCAAAATGGCTGGACAGACTTCTTGTGTTTTGTATATATATATATATATATATATATATATATATATATATATATATACTGTTCTATATGTGTGTTTTATGTGGTAGTGGATTATTTCCTTAAAGTGAAGCTTCACATAAGCAGACAGAGTGATTCTTTGTTTATCAAGTTTGGAGTGAACATAAAATGGTGATTAAATGTTTAAATGTTGAAGGAAGCATCACAACAGAACTGTAGGAATCCAAATTTAATAAACTGTCTTTAAAAAACTGTCTATAATGTACCATGTTTTATTATTTAAAATCATTGTCCTAAGTTTTTTGTTCAAAAAATAAAAATTTGAATACAATCAGACATTAAGAATATTATTGTTTACTGTCTTATTTTATAATTTTATAAATAATGTAACATTTCATCATTCACATCAGAATTACTGCAAGAGTCTGACAAATGGTGACTTTGAAGTCTCCCCTTACCTGTGCTGTGGGCAATCCCAGTGACTTAAAAGTCAAATGTTAGAATCACCTGTTAGAAC
>PVJX010015961.1:0-41411 GCA_004027295.1 Dolichotis patagonum | reverse complement strand
CCAAAACAGCCTCAATGAAAGTGAAGATAGAATTTCAGACCTCGAAGATAAGATTGCAGCCAGTGAACAGGAAAAGAAAGATCTTTTAAAGGTAACAAGGAATTAGGAAATAACAATTCAACACCTGCAATATGATGCAAAGAAAAACAACAAAAGATGAATAGGGACAAATGAAAAAGAAGGGGACAGCCCAAATGATATCAAGAGGATGTTTACATAAGTAATAGCTGAAAACTCCCCAAACATGAGAATAGAAAGTGACATTTTGATTAGTGAATCATATAGAACTCCAAATAGCCATAACCAAAATAAAACTACACCCAGACATATAATAATCACCATCCCAGAAATCCACCATAAGAACAGAATACTAAAAGCTGTTAGAGAAAAGACAGATCACCTATAAAGGAAAACCTATTAGAATCACAGCAGACTTCTGAACACAAACAATGAAGTCAAGAAGAGCATGGAGTGAAGTATTTCAGATCCTAAAGGAAAACGACTTCCAACCCAGACTGATGTAACCTGCAAAACTGTCCTTCAAAATGGATGGAGAAATAAGATATTTCCATGACAAAGAACAGCTGAAGAACTTCATGACCATGAAACCAACCCTACAAAGAATACTGAAAGACATTGTAGGTACACATAAAATAAAACCACTAAGCAAGGCAGATAATTAAACAAAATGAAAAGGTAAAGATACAACAGCAGAGAGACAACATGTCAATGATAAACCAATATACAACAGTTATAACCATTAATGTAAATGGCCTCAACTGACAAATCAAAAGAAACAGACTGGCAGAATGGATCAAGAAACAACATCCAACCATATGCTGTCTACAAGAAAGCCATCTAACCCAAAAGGAAAGTCATAGACTGAAAGTCAAAGGATGGAAAACAATACTTCATGCAACAGGAAACCAAAAAAAAGTGCGGGGGTAGCTATTCTGTTTGCAGACAATGTGGACTTCAAACCTAGAATGATCTGATGAGATTAAGAAGGTCACAACATACTAGTCAGGGGAAAACTTCAAGAGGAAGAAATAACAATCTTAAATACATATGCACCAATTTCCAGAGCAGCTGGGTATACAAAGCAGCTATTAACAGAAATGAAAAAAGCAAATAAGCAATAACACAATTATAACAGGAGACCTGAACATGCCACTGACACAAAGGGAGACATCATCCAGACAGAAAACCACCAAAGAAATAACAGAACTGAATCACACCTGTGAATAAATGGACTTGATAGATGTATACAGAGTGTTCCACCCAACAGCATCAGAATATACACTCTTCTCAGCACTACATGGGACATTCTTGAAAACAGACCACATACAGGCCCACAGAACATATTTAAGTAAATGCAAAAGAACTGAAATTATCCCATGCATGTTATCGGATCATAGAGCCATGAAACTAGAAATTAATGATAAAAGAAACTGCAACCCCCCACACAAATGGAAATTTAATAATACACTCTTGAACAATCAGTGGGTCACAGAGGAAATTAAAGAAGCAATTAAACAATATCTACAAGCAAACAAAACTACAAATACAACTTACTGGAATTTGTGGGATGCAATGAAAGCAGTCCTCAGAGGATAATTTATTGCACTGAGTTCCCACATCAGGAAAACAGAATGAACACAAATAACCTGATGCTACACCTCAAGCGTCTAGAAAAAGAAGAGAAAGTCAATCCCAAAGCCAAAAGAAGGGAAGAAATTGTAAAGAGCAGAGCAGAAATTAATGCAATAGAGTCTAAGAAAACAATACAAAGAATCAATGAATCAAAGAGATGGTTCTTTGAAAACAAAATAAAATTGATAAGCCCCTTGCAAACCTTATTTAAAAAAGGAAAGAAAAAACTCAAATTCATGCAGTAAGGACTGAAAAAGCTGAAATCACTACAGACTCTATGGAAATACAGAAGATCATCAACACCTATTTTGAAAACCTCTACCCTCATAGGTTTGATAACATAGAAGAAATAGACAGATTCCTAGAAACATATGAACTACCAAAGCTGGGTCAGAAAGATGTAAAATTGGTGAATAACCCAATTTCCATTAATGAAATTGAAAACGTAATTCAGTCCTTGCCAACAAAGAAGAGCCCAGGCCCAGATGGATTCACTGCAGAATTCCACAAGAAATACAAAAAAGAATTAATGCCAACATGCCTTAAACTCTTCAATGAAATCTAAAGGGAAGCAATTGTTCCTAAGTCACTCTTGGAAGCAAATATTATTCTAGTACCAAAATCTGAGAAAGATCCAACTAAAAAGAGACTATAGGCCAATCTCCCTAATGAACATAGATGCAAAAATTCTCAATAAAATATTGGCAAACAGGATGCAGAAATCATCAAGAAGATTATACACCATGACCAAATGTGATTCATCTCAGGAATGCAGGGATGGTTCAACATACGTAAATCCATAAATATAATCCCCCATATCAATAGAGCCAAAAGAACCACAGGATCATCTCTATAGATGCAGAAAAAGCTTTTGATAAGGTCCAAATACTCATTCATGATAAGAACCTTACAGAGAATTGGAATAGATGGTCTTTATCTCAATATGATAAAGGTAATCTACAACAAACCAACAGGCAGCATCATATTAAATGGCCCAAAACTGAAAGCTTTTACCTTACAATCAGGCACAAGACAAGGATGTCACTTAACACCGCTCCTATTCAACATAGTACTGGAAATACTGGCCAGAGCAATTAGACAAGAGAGAGAAATAAAAGGAGTATAGATAGTTAAACTATCATTATTTGCAGATGACATGATAGTCTACATAGAAGACCCCTGAAACTCCATTGAAAGACTGCTAGATGTAATAAATAAATTCAGCAATGTAGCTGGATACAAAGTCAATAGCATTCCTATAAACTAACAACAAAAGCACTGAGAGAGAAATAAGAGAATCCAGACCCTTCACACAAGCATCCAAAAAATGAAATACTTAGGAATTAATCTCATGAAAGAAGTAAAAGAGCTATACAGTGAAAATTATAATACCCTAAAAAAGGAAATAGAAGAGGACCTCAGAAAATGGAAAGACATCCCTTGTTCATGGATAGGAAGAGTAAATATTGTGAAAATGGCCATTATCCCAAAATTGTTATACAAATTCAATTCAATCCCGATCAAAATACCACTAACATACCCCATAGATCTAGAGAAATCACTCCTAAAATTCATCCCAGAAGAGACCTAGAATAGCAAAGGCAATTCTTTTTTTTTTTTTTTACCATTTTCTTTTAAAGAGAATAAGACAAAAGAGGTCAGTATAGAGCAGATCGGAACCGGACAACATAGGCAACAGAATACTTAATATTAAGACAACCGGACATTAACAATAGCTATCACAATATTTCTTTCTCTGCTATAGTTGAGCATAGTTTCAAATACAATAATATCAAACATAACAAAAAAGCATAAAACCATTCAAAGAGTGAAAGAATTACAGGGCATTCTTAACCAAATAACAGAGAATGATCACTGTGTACTATAATATCTCATTTTCAATAAAAATTTTGTTTATACTTTCTTTTTTATTTTAAAAAGAATAAAACAAAAGAGGGCAGAACAGAGCAGATCAGAACAGGACAACATAGACAATACAGTACTTTACATTAAAACAACCAGACATTAACAGTAGCTATCACAATATCTCTTTCTCTGCTATACTTAAGCATAGTTTCAATTACAATAATATCAAACATAACAAAATAGTATAAAACCATTCAAAGAGTGAAAGAATTACAGGGCATTCTGAACCAAATAACAGAGAATGATCAATGGGTACTATAATATCTCATTTTCGATAAAAAAATTTTGTTTATACTTTCACACATATTCAAATCTCAATAAGACATAATGTGATAGAACCAATGGAAATAGAAGAATAGAAGCTTGGTAGGACTTCTAAGAAGGACAATATTAAATCAGCAATAGCTGTCATAATGTTTTGTTCTCTTCAAAACAGCTGTTCATAGCATCACATATAATAAAGTCAAACAAAACAGGATAAAACCATTCCAACTGATGAATGAAAACATTGAAAGGCTTCAAAGCTATGAGATGGGGACTCATGATTACCATAAAATCTTATATACTCTTACCAACTCTCATACTATCGAGACTATATGGTATTTACACATGTGAGTTTGGTGTACTTTGCTTATGAGTATGGTCTCAAGTTGTGTCTATTTATTTGTGAATATCTCGATGTGATCATTCTTTATAGCTCAGTAGTACTCCATTGTATAGAAATACCACAACTTTTTTATCCATTCCTCAGTTGATGGGCACTTAGGTTGTTTCCAAGATCTGGCTGTTACAAATTGTGCTGCTATAAACATGGGTGCACAAATATCACTGTGGTATGATGTTTTTAGATCTTCTGGGCATATGCCTAGAAGTGGAATAGCTGGGTCAAATGAGACCTCCAGACCCAGCTTTTTGGGGAATCTCCAGACTGACCTCCACAGTGGTTGCACCAGTCTACACTCCCACCAACAGTGTAGAAGAGTTCCTTTTTCCCCACAGCCTCTCCAACACTTGTTGTTGGTAGTGTTTTCTATCTTGGTAAATCTTTGTGAAGTGAGATGGAATCTCAGTGTGGTTTTAATTTGTATTTCTCTCATGACTAATGATGATGAACATTTTTTCATGTATTTATTTGCCATTTGTATCTCTTCATCTGAGAACTGTGTATTCATCTCGGCTGCCCTTTTTTGGATTGGGTCTTTGAATTTCAAGGGTCTGATTTTTTTAATTCTTTATAAGTTCTAGACAGAAGTCCTTTGTCTGAGGGACTGTACATTAAGATTTTTTCCCAATTTGTGGGTTTTCTTTTCACTCTGCTGGAAATCTCTTTTGACGTGCAGAAACTCTTTAATAAGATGTGGTCTTATTCCCAGTTATTGATTCTGGGAAGTATTTCCCATGTAGTTTGATTCTTGCTCATGAATTCTCTTCCTACCCCTATATTTTTGAGATTTTTACCCACTTTGTCTTCCAGCAGATTTAGTGTTTCTGTTTTAATATTTAGATCTTTGATCCATTTAGATTTTAGTTTAGTACATGGTAACAGGCATGGGTCTAGTTTTAGTCTTCTGTGTATGAATAGCCAATTTTTCCAGCACCATTTGTTAAAGAGACTGTCATTCTTCCAGCGAACATGTTTGGCCCCTTTATCAAAGATAAGTTGGTTGAGTGAGTTTGGGGTTGTGCTTGTATCTTCTATTGTATTCCATTGATTTTCAGGTCTGTTTTTATTCCAGTACCATGTTGATTTTATTACTGTAGCTTTGTAGTATAATTTAAAGTCAGGGATTGTGATACTT
The DNA here is from genome assembly GCA_004027295.1 of Dolichotis patagonum. Classification (NCBI taxonomy): domain Eukaryota; kingdom Metazoa; phylum Chordata; class Mammalia; order Rodentia; family Caviidae; genus Dolichotis; species Dolichotis patagonum. Next base: position 36,033 of record PVJX010015961.1, on the reverse strand, counting down.
CCTGCCTTGCCTGCAAGGCAGGAATCCCTCAAGTCACAATCCCTGACTTTAAATTATACTACAAAGCTACAGTAATAAAATCAACATGGTGCTGGGATTAAAAACAGATACGAGGACCAATGGAATAAATTAGAAGATACAACCACAACTATAAACACATGCAACCACCTTATCTTTGATAAGGATACCCAACATGTTTGGTGGGAGAACTATATTCTCTTTAATAAATGGTGCTAGAAAAATTGGCTATCCATAAAACAAAAACTAAAAGTAGACCCATGCCTATCACCATCTACTAAACTAAAATCTAAATGGATCAAAGATCTAAATATTAAAACAGAAACACTAAATCTGTTGGAAGACAAAGTCGGTAAAAATCTTGAAGACATAGGGGTAGGTAGAGAATTCATGAACAAGAATCAAACCACATGGGAAATACTTCCCAGAATCAATAACTGGGATCATGTCTTATTAAAGAGTTTCTGAATGTCAAAAGAAATCTCCAGCAGATATAAAAAATCTTAGTGAACTGACCCTCAGACAAAGGACTTCTGTCTAGAATTTATAAAGAATTAAAAAAATGAGACCCTCGAAATTCAAAGACCCAATCCCAAAATGGGCAGCTGAGATGAATACACGGTTCTCAGATCAAGAGATACAAATGGCAAATAAATACATGAAAAAATGTTCATCATCATTAGTCATGAGAGAAATGCAAATTAAAACTACACTGAGTTTCCATCTCACCCCAGAAAGAATGGCCAGGTTAAAAAATAACTGCCAACAACAAATGGGAAACAACAACAAATTGGGAAAAAGGAACTCTCCTGCACTGTTGGTGGGAGAGTATACTGGTGCAACCACTATGGAGGTCAGTCTGGAGATTCCTCAAAAAGCTGGGATTGGCAGTCCCATTTGACCCAGCTATTCCACTTCTATGCATATTCCCAGAGGATCTGAAAACATCATAACACAGTGATACATGTGCACTCATGTTTATAGCAGCACAATTTGTAATAGCCAGATCTTGGAAACAACCTAAGTGCCCACCAACTGAGGAATGGTTAAAAAAGATGTGGTATTTTTATACGATGAAGTAATACTCAGCTATAAACAATGATCACATTGAGATATTTATAAATAAATGGATGCAACTTGAGACCATACTCATACTCGAAATAAACCAAACTCACATGTATAAATACTGCATTGTCTCCCTAGTGTGAGAAATGATAAGAGTACATAAGATTTTATGGTAATCATGGTTCCCCATTACATTGCTTTGAAGCCTTTTAAGGTTTTCATTCATGAGTTCGAATTGTTTTATTCTGTTTTGTTTGGCTTTATTATGTGTGATGGTATGAACAGCTATTTTGAAGATAACAAAACATTATGGCAGACATTGCTGATTTGATATCGTCTTGCTTTGCAGTCCTACCATGCTTCTATTCTGCTATTAGCATCGATTCTATCATGTTGTATCTTATTGGGATTTTAATATATGTGATAGTATAAACCAATTTTTTATGTAAAATGAGATATTATAGTAGCCATTGATCATTTTCTGTTATTTTGTTCAGAATACCCTGTAATTCTTTCATTCTCTTGAATGGTTTTATACTATTTTGTTATGTTTAATATTATTGTATGTGAAGCCATGCTCAACTATTACAAAGAAAGTTACATTATGGTAGCTACTATTAATATCCAGTTGCCTTGTTGTAAAGTGTGTTGCTTATGTCGTTCTGTTCTCATATGCTTTGTTCTGTCCTCTTTTGTTTTATTCTCTATAAAATAAAAATTTTTTAAAAAAGAAAAGAAATGCCATTGGTGATGGTCTGGTTTCCTGTGCAAGGTGAATATCACTTCTGTTGAGGAATGTGCTTGTAGTTTGTATTTCGATTTTTGCTTTCACAGTATCCACTGCCACTCTCATTCCCAGCTCTCAACTCTGAAGCTAATAACCTAGTTAAGCATCTTGAATTATTTAATTCTCAAAATGACCTCCTTCTTTTTTAGCTTTTTCTTCTTAGTTTTATAGCAATGTTGTGGTTCATGAGACCAAAGCATGTTTTTTACCAGGAAAAGTCCAAGGGTCTTTATTGACTTGGAGTTGGAGTGCACATGGGAAGGCTGAAGAGTTAGACTCAGAAGAATCCTTTGAATTCTTTTCAACTTCTGGGAAAGTAATGGAAAGATTCATTTGTTGACCTTACTGTAATAAAACATCACCGAGTCTTCCTGAGGTTCACGTCCTATTACACTCTCACTTAGTAGTTCAACATCTGACTATGATGGCTTCATGAAGCCTAAGGCTGAGTGAGCATTTCATACTTTATGACTTTGGCTTGAAATGTTTTCTCTCAGAAATGATCCCAACATATAAAAAATGGCAGGTTTATAACTACATAGCATTTTACCTCTAAGGACGTAAAGGAAGGACTGAAAGGCAGCATTTCAGGATTTGATAAAATACGGAGTAAGCTGAGCAGCAGGTAATTAAAGTGGGAGAATAAAGATGATTCAGGACGACTTCAAGGTACAGAATAAAATCTTGACATTGTTCCTGAGATGATTGTTGTGCCAAGGAAGTATTCCTGGAAAGAGCATTCCTTTGCTAGTTTATTTCTGTCTACAGATTGTCTTGAAGTAAGTCTTAGCTATGGGGGAAAGATGGAAATGAATGAAAAGTAGTAGAGACTGCTATTGTTGCTACATGTCAGAAAAACATGACAGGACATCCCATCTGTCAACTATAGACTTAGAGTGAAAATAGGGACACTACCTCAACAGAGTGAGTTTGTTTGGGAAGGAACACTGGACAGGTCTTCACAAAGATGAAACAGTCTATAGAGAGACCTTTGAGTTGTTAAGGAGATATCTTAGATGTGCAATGGCCAGATTTAGTAAAAAAAGAAAAAAATGCAAAAAACTCCAAGACATTTGGTTAAATTTGAATTTCAGATTGTAAAAAAATTGAGAGCGTATAGTATCTTTAGTACATCCTACAGACACACTAAATAAACACACATACACATGCTTGTACACACACAGATCCCTCCATAAATAAATACTAAATTCAGGGGCCATATTTATTAGTATTCAGGTGATTTTTAGGAAAAGCAATTAGACTTTTTAAAGTGTCAAGTTTTCCATCTGTGAACTGGGATGTTAATAAGATTACCTCTCTTGTTTTGAGGTTTAAATAATTCTAATAAAGCATTTAACAACATACCTAACATGTAGTCAACATGAGGAAACAAAAAAATAAGATTTGGAAATTTTTTCAATGGAAACAGTGAAGTTCTTCTGTTATATATTAAAGTTGTATGTCAAATTTCTTGTAGAAAATGAGGTTTTCTTTTTCTTTCGAGACAGGGTCTCACCAAGTAAGTTGCCCAGACTGAACTTGAATTTAAAATCCACCTGCCTCAGCATCTTTGAGTGCTAGAATTACATGCATATACCACCATTTCCTGCTGAAAAATAAGATTGTATTCTAGAAGCTTTATTTAAAATTGCTAAAACCTGACAGCAAGAATATGTCATTCATAAGTGAATGTGTAAATAAATCACAGTATGCCTATATGACAAAATATTCAATGAGATAAGAGCTAGTAAGCCATAAAAATACAGGAACAAAACTTATTTGCATATTGTTAAGTGAAAAAAGCCAGTCTGAAAGGGCAATTTACAGTATAAGCCTGAGTGTATGACAGTCTTAAAATGACCAGTTATTGAACCCACAAAAAGATAACTATTTGTCAAAGAAGAAGGCAAAAGTAGTGAGCAAGAGAGGATGAATTGGCAGAGAAGACAAAGACAAACTATTAGGCATTTTTAATTGAACAGCTAATTCTAACACTCATTTTATTTTTATTCGGGAAATTCCAGAAAGAACAGATTACATTGCTAGTAAATACTTAAACTTTCTTCCCCAAAGGAGGGCACATGGAGCTTGTTAAGTAGAGGAACTCAAGCAGAACTGAGGAATGTTGGAACAGATTTGGATTTAGTTAGAGTTTCAGTGTTTTTCACGCATATCAAGTGTAAGCAGCACCGATATGGCAGCACTGATATGGCAGTCTGGAATACGGATATGTAAGGTGGACTTGGTTTTGAATCATATATTTAATACTTCTAACAGTGCATTTGTAAGTATCTAACATCAGTAGGTCTCCATTTTCTTATTCATGGTACAATGAAGTTGAGGCTACCTATCTTTAAGGTTTATTAAGAGTAAAAATTGAGGAAATGTTTATAAAGCTGTTAGCGTGGCATTGGTAAATTTAAAGTAGTGAGTAAATATTAACAATGGATCTCTCTAACAATGTCAATGGTAGTAAAGACCTAGGAAGAATTTGAACTTTTCATATTAGACTTTTATTTTTTAACTTCCAAAATACTTTTTCCTAAGCCTGGAAGAAGAAAAGGAGGGAAAAGGGTGAAAGTTGGGGGGAGAAAACAAACAAGGAAGGAAGGTCATCTTCTTCCATGAAGGAATAGGCTTGTTAATATCACTCCTCAACAGGACTGTTTATTTCTATTTATGGAAATAATTGGCATTGATCTCTTAGAGCTCTGCATAAAAATGAAATGAATCAATGTGCCACAGATTGACACCACACAAATGAACTCATTTAGCTCTCAATTAATCCAAATGACTGTGGCTAGTCAGCTACTCCATCTGACAGGAAGAAATATTATAGGTCTTATAGTCCTATTAGCAAAAAGTGCCAGTGTGTTTCAGCTCTGGAGCTTGAGATCTGGCCTTCATGTCTACACTATATACTATTATTTTTAGAAGAAAGATGAACAGTTTAGGGAATAGAATTATACCTTTTCTAAATCTGGCTCAATAGGAAAGACTTTTTTGAACTTTGTAATTCTACCAATTGTCTGACCTGAGCAGCCAAGCAAATGGGTGATTCTGTCTAATATCAAAAGTCTGAGGGTATAGTTGGTTTTCACAATGTCAATATGAGACATCATCCATGGGGACTTGAGTGTGGAGAATGGTTTAACTAGCCATGCCAGGAAATATTATGGCGAGCTTCTTTCCTAACGCAGTTCCATCTGTCTCAAAAGATTTTGTTTCTCTCTTTTCTAAAGAAGGTCGATATGTTCCAAGATTTAGCATACATGTTACTTCCATGACCCCCTTCTCCAACTGCTTTGGCCATAGTTTGCATGTTTCCTCTTCTTGTGTTTGATACTTAATTCTTTTCTATACCATGTACTGTGTCTTTCTGCTTAGCTCTGGCTGTTTTTGTGTCTGCCTCGAGCCTCACATTTCCTGAGACTGGGAATTCCTAAGCAGTGGAACCACATCACTCTTATCTCATGTTACTCTTAACTCATGTCACTCTCATTTGTATTCCTAATCTTCAACCTTACCGGCAAGCAGTGGATATTTCTTATGTGGTTGTTGATGAATTTGACAAATAAATTACTTTGTTATTATTTGGATAGTGTATTTGTTTCCTATGGTTGCCATAAGTAAGTATCACAAACCAGGTGGTTTAGCAAGAGAATACAAGAGAATAAATTTATTCTCTTGTATTTCTAGAGTCCAGAAGTCTGGAATTAAGGTGTCCACAGGGATACACTTTTGCCAAAGCCCGCAGGGGAAGATGCATCCCTGCCTCTTTTAGCTTCTGGCAGCACCTGGTGTTCTCACACTTGTGGCAGCAAAACCCCAATTTCTACTTCATGTGGCCCTCTTCACACTTGTCTCCAAAATTTCCTCTTCATGTGAGGTGATAGTCATATTTGATTAGGAACCTATCCTACTCCACTACTGGCCTCATTTTAGTTAATTGTATCTTCAGTGACCCTATTCCCAAATAAGGTTATATTGTGAGACATCGAGGGATTACCTTTTTCTGGGGAAGGGGGGATCAAACAATTTAACTCATAACATATCAAGGATCATAGGAAAAATGCTACAGTGGCCATTGTATCTGTGTACACATAAATTCCAAATATAAGTAAAATTGCAAGTAGCTTTAATAAATAGTAGCCAGAATATTAAATATTAGGGAAAAGAATCTAAAGTACTATAGCAGCAAATACAATATTAATTTTTTGAATGGCATAAAAACATTATTTACCTAGAGCTCTCTTTATAATAATTAAATACATAAAAATTAAACAGGAGTTTTTATAACTGTCAATGGAATGAAATAACATTTATTTTCTATACAGGTATGACTCCAATATTAGAGTCATAAATATTCACCATTATTTTATGTTAAGCACACTTTCTTTTATCAGTTACCAAAAGGTTGGCATCTCACACTCTGATAACTTTAGTCCACAACAAGACAAAGTAGGCTGGTTAACTCTTGAGGATAATAGACCCACTACCATACCTGTCCTAGTGACAGCAGAGACAGCATGGTAGATATCAATAGTTTGTCACAACATATGAACACCTTTTCCAGGTTCTAGAATTATTTGAGGAGAAATAAAGCAGGCAATTTTGAATTTTGTCATAATAATGTAAGGCTGAGGAAGATATTTGAGTGGTGATACTCATGACCCTGTTTACCTTCAGAATTGACTGGGTGTAAGTTCTTGATTCTACAAACTACGTACCAGCGATCAACTAGCAGCCTGAAGGGGGGCCATCAAAAATGAATAGTACAAGAGCGAAAGAGAAATGTAAAAGGAATGAGACAGAACAGTAGAAGCCAAGAGTAGTTCCCAGGGAAATCAGGAAGACCTAATGATTAAGCAGGGCTTATCAGAAGAGCAGAGTATAAATAATAATGATCTGGAGAAGCGGGATTGGGAAATGTTTTGATGCCTTCTGTATAAGAAACATCTACAAGAGGATGAAGATGGACAAATACAATTTTTGTCTAGAACATGGGAAGAACAATAGCTAATGTGGCTCTGACAGAGCTGGGTCTCAGGTAACTGGGTATAGAGGATGAAGCTGGGGGAATAATATTCATATATCTCTCCTTTTTAAAAAACTATTCACAGATGCTCTGTTGCTTATATACTTGTGGCTGACTAATAGATTAATATGTACAGACTTTGAGCCATATGTAAAATCTGTTTTTGCTCTAATTGAGACTAGACAATGAGTTCTATCAGATGTGCATGGAGAAGGTCACGGAAGGCAAAATAAATTGGGCTAAAACTTGTGACAATACCATCATGTCAGGAGAAGTCATGTGGAGTCATGAGCATAAAAGAAAATTCAAGAGTGAAAACCTAAAACAATTCAACAAAAAGATCAACATTTTGCTGAGGGATGAGCAGATTAATGGTCTGGTAATTCTACTGTACATTTCTTTTAATCTAAATGTCTGAAAATTTGGATTCTTGCTTCATAATGTCTCATAATGTCTTATAACGTGTGAAACAGGGGAACTGAATAAGGAATGAGACAAAAATTTCTCCTAACACTAAAGAAATTAGATTTTGAAACAAAGATCTAGGTACCAGCATGTACACAGAAGGGGTTCAGTAGAAGCCTGGTGAAGATGGAGAAGTGGGAGGAAGAGAACCAATAAAAAGTACATCGCAGAGGGGTCACAGCTATGGACCTCTGAACTCTGTCTACTGGGCTTGACAAAAGTAGAGAAAGAAGTCTTAAAATTTTCTCTTTGAGGATCTGAGGAAACAGGTGTGTTTTCTAATCAATTCCCTTCATTATTGGAAGAGTGCCACCAAATATTGGTTGGCATTTCTGGTCTGTTTCTTTTAGGGTGTGAAAAATATCTTTGCCCCCAGCAGGCCCTCATAGAGATGAAAAGACATCGTGGCACAAGACAGCTACCTGAAAAATGACCTTCTAAACAGGTGAGAGATAGGTGTCAACATAATCTGTTACCCTTTTTTCCCCAAAATATGACCTAACCAGAAAATAATTAGCCTAGGTTGGGGATTACCATGGTGATGGCCAGTGTCTGGTAGAAGATTATACCTCACTGTTCCCTGGCTCAGTGGCTACTTGGCAATGGCAGCTGGCAGGGATAGGCTGATCAGGGCTGGCATTTATGATCTTTAGGTTTCACAGCTGATTATTTTCCTTTGGTATCATTATTGGGAAAACATGGTATTTACAGGATCAAGACTCACTTTAAAATGCAATTTATAATTATGATTTTTTAATACTCATGGTACTTTGGCAGAATATACTTATTTATATGAATATGTGTATTCATGCTTACAATTTCATACATCTTTGAATATATAGTTTGTAGCTTTACTGAAGTATAATTAGTAAACTTTTTATATACTTACATAATGCTATTATGTACTAAGATATATAAAATGTTATCACATGTAAATAATATACATAACTAGATAACATATTCATAAACTTGGTTTCTTATCATTTTTTAGTGAAACATTTAAAAATCTACTCTTAGGGCTGGGGATTTAGCTTAGCGGCATAAGTGCCTGCCTTGCAAGCAAGCGGTAGTGAGTTTGATCCCTGGTACTGATAAAAAAAATCTACTCTTAGCAACTGTTAGGTATAAAATATAGATTATTGACTATACTATATTATATATAGTATTCACAATCATCCTGCCATCCCATAAATTTCCAGAACTTAATCCCATTGTTTATCTGAAACGTTAAAACATTTTCAGTATGTTTAATATGATTCATTTTGCTAGACAATGTTCATGCTTTTTGGACTTTTATCTTTCAATGCCAAATTGAGACATTATGTCTTCATGTAGTCTTCCCTGGCTTCTAGTTCTCAATATAGTTACCTTCTACATTGTCCTACTTTGACATATTTTTTAAAATTTATATTTTTATTGCTACACGTTTGCAGTACATAGTGATTTTATTCACCGTGGGGAGTTGGTGCGTGTACATAGCACATCTTATTCTTTTTACTTCTCCTTTCCCTCTTCTCTGTCCCTTCTCCCCCCCATCCTTTGATCTGCTTCCCATTTGCAAAAGATTCATTTTATTTCCTATTATTTATCTTTTATTTTGATATTTATACTTTGAGAGTCTCATATAAAAAACCATGAGTATTTAAATTTGTGTGTCTGATTTATTTGCTTAATATTATGATCTCAAGGTATTATACCTAGTCTTCCCCCCCAACCATTTAAATTTATCCTTTTTAAGAGTAGTACTGCATTGTGCATAAATGCATTTTCAAAATTCATTCATCTGTTCATTCACTCATCATGTAGTTTGTTTCCAAGGTTTTGGAGATTTCTTCTCCTCCCCCTCCCTCCCTCTCTGCCTCCTCTTCCTCATCCTTCTTCTTTCTTAATTTGTTTTCCATGTCTCTATTCCAGGTCCCAAAGAGGCTGGATTTTAATGCTTTTATTATACTGCCATTTTTAGTCTTAGGTCAACTTGTTTTTGAAAAAGGTGCTAAAAATGTACATTGGGAAAAGGATAGCCTCTTCAGTAAAGGATGTTAAAGTTGGATATTCATATACAGAAAAACGAAATTGGACTCTTCACAGCACATATAAAATCAAATCCAAATCAATGAAAAATATAAATGCAAGACTTGCCACTGTAAGAATATTAGAAGAAAACAGAGAAAAGAATGTATTTTTTCTGGGGAGTGATTTTTGTTTGGTTTGATATCACAAAATCAGGGAAAAATTAGACAGTGTAAAAGTAAAAAGGTTCTGCAACCTTTAGACCAGGATAAAATATTTGCAAGCAATGTAATTAATAAGCGATCAAATCCAAAACATAAGTAACTCCTATAACTCGACAGCAATATAATCAAATACCTCCACCACTACAACAACAGCGAAACTAGATTTTACAAAAGGACAAATATCCTGAATAGATATTTCTCAAGTGAAGATATAGAAATGCCCAATGAGTACATGAAGTAAAATGCTCACAACCACTAATTATCATGGAAATGTAAGTACAAATCACCATAAAATATCACCGCACATTCATTAGAATGATGTGATGGAAGTCTCTTATTTCATTGAGAAGATGAAAGATAATGAGTGCTAATGAGGATGTAGAGAAGTCTAAACCCTGTTACACTATTAGTGGGATATAAATTCATACAGACATTATGGAAACTGTACAGGAGTTTCTCATAAACTAAGCATAGAATTATCATACAATTTGGAGTTCAGCCTGGGCAACTTACAAAGCTCCTTGGTAACTTACCAAGACCCCATCTCAAAATAAACAATATAAAAGAACTGGAGGGCTGGAAGTGTAGTTCAGTGTGAAAACCCTGAGTTTAATCCCCAGTACCATCACCATCACCAGAAAAAAAAAAAGAATCAGAATATATAAATGATATCTACTCTGTCCTGTTCTTTGAATCCTTATTTACAATTGCCAAAAATGTGTCCATAAAAACATGAAAGAACAAAGAAAATAGCATATATACATAGTGCTGTACTATTGAGCATTAAGAGAAATAGAAATTCTATCATTTGAGATAGCATGAATGGACTTGGTGGACATTAAGAAATAAACCTTGCACAGAAAGACAAAATCATGTATTCTTATGTATGGAACAAATTCCTAGAAATGGAAAGTAGAATGGTTATAATTTGAGTTTGAGGGGTAGAGAAGTAGAAGGTGTTGGTCACGTGGTAGGGAGTTTTAGTTAAATAGGAAGAATAAATGGTAATTATTTAATGTGGTCATTATCTTGATTCAATCATTTTACATTATACATATATCATAATATCACAGTGAACTTCATAATTATACTTTCTTAGTCACAAAAATGCAAACTATTTTGTTCATTGTGATAATGAGTTTGGATTTTATTCTAAAAGCAGGAAAACATTGAAAAAATTTAAAAAGAGGGCTCACTTGATCCAATTTACTTGTGAAAATATATCACCATGATATCTTTTCTTTTTGATACTAAGAAAGCATTTTCCATGCAAACTGAGCCATATATAAAAATATTTTTAAAATATCATTGGAATCCTTATGTATTATGAGAAATACACCTTTGAATATAGCAAGTCTAACACAGGAGATATCCTTGCTGCCTTTTTTTTCTCTCATCTATGAATTTTCTATCGTATTTAATAATGCTCTAGAAATCTCTAGAGTTTGCACTGGAGTGTGATTATGTAGATGTGGATGGCTGTCAGTCATCAGTAACTTAAGAGGGCAAGCTGATATTGTTTGCCCACAATTCTACATTAAATTATATTGTTAGATTATCTGATATTTCTAGGGCTTCCATTAAAAAAGAGTGTTTTTATCAAGGAAAACATTCCAGTGACTTGAAGATTACCTTCCAGGAGCTCAGGCTAAATGTCAAATCTCCCTTCAAAGATGTTTCTGTTATTTACTGTACACAAATCACATGCGTGCATGCTCATGTATGTGTGTGTGTGTGCATTTTAATTTCACTTATGTTCAGTAGCCCTAAAAGAATGTAACAGTTTACATCAGCACATGTGTGTAAGTGCAGTTTGCAAACATCTTTACCATTGGTCATTGCCATTCTTAGAAGAGAAAATTATATTTTAACATTTGTCTGTCTTATTATGATCCAGCATTATCTTTGTTAGTATTTTTCTTTCAATTTTTATTCATTTATTTACTTCTTTAGTACAAATTTTCATTCATATTTTTAGTAAATAATGATGACATTCCTCCCTGGGAGCTGGTGTATATGTACACAACACAATTTTTTTTCTTATTCCCTTTTCATCCTCTCTCCCTTCATCTATCAATCCCTTTCCCACGTGTAAAAAGCTGCATCTTGCTATTTTTTATTATCCATCTTTTATCTTGCTCTTTACTTACATTTTGGTTTTCTCACATAAGGGAAATGATGAGAAATTTCAGCTTGTCTATCTGATTTATCTCACTTAACATTACAGTCCCAAACAGCATCCATTTCCCTACAAATGACTCAAGGTTATCCTTCGTCATGGTGGAGTGAATGTGTACAAATGCCACATTTGCTTTATCCATTCAACTGTTGATGGATGGATAGACCATTTTCAAGATTTAGGTGTTGTGAATTGTGCTGCTGTAAACATGAGCATTTATTCATTTTAGTTTCCCAGCTTTTGAAAGAGTCTTTTATTTGGGAAAGGTTTTGAATTCTTTGTGTATACTAGATATTTAGTCTCTGTCTTGAGAATAGCTGTCTTGAGAATAGCTCTGTCTTGAGAATAGCTTCTTTCTTTCTTTCTTTCTTTCTTTCTTTCTTTCTTTCTTTCTTTCTTTCTTTCTCTCTCTCTCTCTCTCTCTCTCTCTCTCTCTCTCTCTCTCTCTCTCTCTCTCCTTTATTTCTTTTTGAAATAGGGTCTAACTGCAATTCAGGCTGGGCTTGAGCTCATTATGTAGCTCAGTCTGGCCTCAAACTCATAATGATTTTGCCTCTTCAGCCTCTGCAGAACTGGCATTAGAGACATTCACCACCACACCCAGATTGCTCAGATCTTTAAAATTTCCTTCTCTGTACTAAATTTGGATTTGGATTGTTCTTATTTTTCTAAAATCTCCAGGTGTATGGTTAGGTTATTTATTTGGACTTGCTCTGTTTTTCTGATGTGAGCATTCACGGTTATAAACTTCCCATCTGTGACTGTTTTCATGATGTCCCCTAGGTTCTGTTATATTGTACTAGCACTATTGTTTGACTCTAGGAACTGTCTAAATTCTTCCTTGATTTCTTCTATGACCTTTTTGTTAGTCAAGATGATATTATTTTCATGTGTTTGCCTAATTTATGTGGTTTATTTGCTATTGATTTCTAGTTTCATTACACTATGATCTACTATGTGAATGAGATAATTTCAATTTTTTTTGCATTTATTTAACTATGTTTTATGGACTATTTTGGAGAAAGTCCCATGTGCTGTTGAGAATAATTTGTATTTTATTATTTTTGTGTGTAACACCCTGTAGATAACTATTAAGTCAATTTGTTTGAAGGTTTTATTTTATTCTGCAATTTATTTGCTGATATTTTGACAAGCTGTTATGTCTAGTTGTGATAGTGGAATATTGGACTCCTCCATTGTAATTGTATTGTTTTTATGATTTTTTTATATCCAATAGTATTTGTTTTGTGAAGTTGGGTATGTTGATTTTTGGTTTATAATTTTTATCTCTTCCTGTATAATTCCTCCCTTAACCAGTAAGTAGAGATGCTCTTTGCCGATTTTAATCAATTTTAGCGGCATTCCAGTTTGTCTGAAATTAGGATAGCTATTTCTGATTTTTTCTCCAGGTTTTTATTATACAGAATAGTGATTCTATCCCCTGGCTTTAAGTCTATGAATTTCTTTTGGATTAAATATGTTTTGTATACCATGTAACATTGTTTTTCTTCCTTATGTATTCTATTAATCTGTGTCTCTTGCTTGGGGAACTGAGACTATTCACATTGTAAGTTACTACTCTGAGATACTGGCTTATCCCTGTAATTGCATTGTTTTCTGTTGTTGGTTTCCTATCACCCCCCCTCCCTCGGTCTGTCTAACTCCTTACGATGTTTGGCATTCATTCTATTAAATATTTTGGCATTGTTGACTTTATTTTCTCTTTCTAGGGTATCCTTGAGAATTTTTTTGAGTGCTAATTTGCTAGTAATGAATTTCTCCAGGTGCTCTTTGTCATGGAAACACCACCTATCTATCAATTTTGAAAATTTCACAAGCTATATCAGCCTGGCTTAGAAATTATCTCTTAGGGCTCGAAATGCTTCACTCCAAGTTCTTCTGGCCTTTATTGTTTGTTTAGAGACATCTTGCTTACTTCTAATGTTTTTACCTTTGTAAGTAATTGATTGCTTTTCTCTAAGAGCTTTTAAGATTCTGTCCTTGTGTTGAACTTCTGGACATTTGACAATGATGTGACATGAAGAGTTCTTTGATTATGGCTATCTGGGGTCCTACATACTGCTAGTATCTGTGTGCTTAATTCTTCTTCAATATTTAGAAATATTTCTGCTGTTATTTCTGTAAACAGTTTTTTAATCACCTTTATGCAGTCTTCTAATTATTTTTGTATGCCAGTTAAACAGACTAGTCTTTGTGTCACATGGTAGCAAATGCATTCATTTTTCATGTTCTTTGTTTTTAATGTATCTCAGAGCAATTGGTCTTTGAAAGCATCTGTAGGCTCTAATTGTGATATTCATTCTCTATATTGGTTGATTCTGCTATCTATATTTTGGATATAATTTTTAATCTCCTGAATTTCTGTTTGGAATGTTTTCACGTACTATAATTCTTAGCTAAACTGATTATTCATCTCTTATATCACTCTTTTTTTTTCTACTCAGCTGGCTTGTTGTTTAGTGTCTTTGCTAATCTCCCTGGTCATTTTATTTAGTATCTCCATTATATGACTAATTATATTTTTGTGAGTTTGCTGGGTACCTTATTGTTTGATTTTTTAATTGCTTGTTATTCTTTTAAATAACTCACTGTGTAGAGTTCACCTTTGATGTTCTGTGGATCAGTTTTGAGGGATTTGGAAGTTTGGGGAGGCATTTCGCTTCCCTGTCTTCTCATGTTTCTATTTTTTGTTGTTGTTTATTTGTTTTGTTTTGTGATTAGATTTTTGTGCTTATATGGAGATCTCATTAGTTAGTACCTGCTTTTTGGTGATGTACTCAGGACATAGTTATCCATAGTCCTTTGCCTTTGTTCCAAGATCCACAAGCACCTCTTAATTCGGCAAGTGTATAAGATGCAGTGTAACTAGGCCAGCACCAAGTTCTCAAAAGTAGACACCACTATTGTTAATGTTACAAAGATAACCTGGGTATTGATATACAGAGAAACCAATTACTAACAATAATTATGTGACCCTGGCAGCATCAAGTAAATGAACAACAGTAATATGTCCAAGACTTAGCATAAATACTGATAATGTACCATGCTTAACCTTAGAAAAGAAATCTATAATTATATTTTAAATACTAGGACAAAGTAAATATGGACATATAGCAAATAACTACTTAATTTGATAACTGTATATCCACTAATGACAGAAAAAGAGTCATCAGTAGTAACATGTAGTTAAGTATCTAAAGATTTTAAAAACCTTGATTATGCAGTTAAGGATATAGAGGATTGGGAATGGGAGATGTCAGAGGAAAACTTTGAGAAATTAAACAATGGGAGATCAAGAAAAAAGAGAGAGAACTGAGACAAAGGATCCTGTTAAGGAGTGGAAGGTTATTTACAGACTTATATGAAGGTGCACTGGGGATTTGGCTCAGTGGCATAAGTACATGCCTGGCAACTACGAGGTCATGAGTTTGATCCCTGGTACCAAAACACAAACAAACAAACAAACAAACAAGCAGAATTAGATGAAGGTAACAAAAGCAAGACAAAACAAAAAACAAGAAAAAGAAGATAAAATAATATAGAAAAGGTAAAAAAAGAAAAAATAATGTGCAGAACTAAAAAATTGAAGGAAGAAGGAAAGGAAAAAAGAGAAAAAAATGAAAAAAATGAGTAAGATAAACAAGAAAAAAAAGACAAAGAAAATTCTCTAAGCTCCAAAAACTAGTGCAGAAAAAAGAGTAGAGAAAAGAATGCAAAGAAAGTGAGTCCAAAAACAAACAAGAAAATTCTCTGTATTTTTGAAAGCACAGTTTTCCTTCCTGGACTCAGTTTTACTCCAATTAGCCTTATGACCTCTCAGTGTGTGAGGTGCCCCCACTATTCTAGATGCCTCTCTGCTTACCTGGGATTGTGTCAGTGTCAGTGCTGAGATGTCTTTGCTCTCATTGGTAGATGAGAAAGGTAATGGGACTTCAGATCTGTGCCTGGTACTGAGAAGCCATGTTTCCTCCCTTACAAGGTGTGAACTGTGGAGGGAGTCCAGATTTTCTTTTCCTTTGTGCTGTGGACCCTCTCTCCAACTTCTCTGTAGCTTCTAATTTTCCTGTCAATTTCTTCCAATTCCCAGCAAGCCACCCTTTCCGACATACAAGTTTAAATATACTGCTTATCAATATTTACACATGATTCTTTGTTTTAGTAGCTGCATTCAAGTATCATGTTCTAGGACATTCGTGAGCATTATCTCCATTTGCTATAGCAATATTTTAAGGTTGCTGTTATGACTCTTTGTAGGGGAAGAAATCAGGGCTGAAAGTAGAACCGAAAGTGTCTAATGTCACAAAGATAGGAAGTCAAAGTAATATTTCAGAGGCAGCCCGACTCCAAAGCTCATCGTCCTATCATTTCCCCACATAGGTCATGCAAGCTGCTGGTCTTTGTAATGGAAACATTTACGTCGGAGTCTTCAGAATAGAGACAAAGCTAATGACTATTACCCACTCCAATTCACTATAATTACATGTTAACATTTTTGTAGATCAGCCTGCACATTTGTATTAGTTACACCCATATGAACACTGTTTTTAAAGGAAAAATTTGACACTTTTTCTGCAAATTACATTAGTGTAATTGGAAAGTTTTAACTTGTGATTTTTGTTATATTTTCTTAAACTTTTATGAATGATGTATATTCTTTCACATAGTTCAGTTAAATTTTATTCTTAGGATTTATAATATTTCATATGCATAATCTTGTCAGTAATTAAATATGATTTTACAACACCTTCATAAAAGCCATTGACTTTTGATATGCTTGTTTGGGATTTGTATAATTTCACAATTCATTTTTAGGTCTCATTTTACTTTAGAGAAAACAAAAAGATCAGCCCTTTTCCCCAGTATCTCCCTATGCCCCTAGAGACAGAAACATAATGTGAACCCTTCACTCAAAGGCACAGCTGACTAATGCTACAGAGAAAGCAGAGGTGTTCTAAATATTAAGTGGGTTATAGTAATTACTAAGTGCTAAGCATCAGACACCACAGGGAGCTGATAATAGCATGAAACTAATACTACCTTAGACAACAAAACTATATGTTCTCACCATTTAAAATAGATTTAAGTAAACCTAAGCCAGGAAGGCTGGCACAGAAAATCTGCATATGCACATTTTCAAGGAGACAGCAATTAAATTAACTCCCACCCACTGCATGTTAAGAGGTGAGAAATGGAGCATCATGATGTTAGATACCAGTATTAATGGCAGCAACCACAGCTACTAATTATTAAGAGGTTTTTAGGAGACAGGTGTTATATTAAACCAAAGCAAATTATATCACTTACAATAGTGCCTCAGTTCACGAATGCTTTTGTTTGTGAATTTCTTGTTTCACAAATGGAAACATTTGTCAAAATTTTGTTTTTGTTTGTGAACTCTGCATCAGGTGATGAACATGACTGCAGGCATCTTTCCTGATTGAACACAAATGTGACCATCTTTTCCAGAAATATGGAACAAATTAAGTTTGTGAACTGAGGTACCACTCTACTAGATACATTAAACCTGAGATAAGAATAATTGTAGACATTTTCTATAAATTGAGGACTAAAGTTTATAGAAATTAAGTAATTTGACCAAGGGTATACTAAATGATGGAATAAATATTTAAGTCAAGGAATTCTATATGTAAGCTCATGTCCTTAATGACCACTATTAATTTTTTTTGTGTGTTAATTTTGAAGGTCTTACTATGTAAATTGGCTATAGATCTGTTTCTTACTTTTAAAAACTTATTTTAAATATTTGCATGTTATAAAATATCTTACATTAAAATAGTCCTAACATGATGAAAAGAATAGAAAAACTAAAGTACCTTTTGACATAATCATAATCCTCAATTTTTCCTACTTAGCAAATATCTTTCACAATATTTTTTCTTAATGCTTATTCTCAAAATTAGAATTTTAAAAAACCTTTGATTTTTATTAGTATGTGTTTGCAGTACATGATGATTACATTCATCATGGGGAGTTGGTGCAGGTACATGAAACATCTTATTGTGAATGATGGAACCATAAGAATTTACTTTTCCACTCTCACTACTTAAAAAATTGAAATATGTTTTTATATCCCAATACTAGCTATCCTCAGTATTGTACTGGGAACAACTATGCTGTCAGGAAACAAAGTGAAATGATTAGCATTCTCCCCAGAAACCTTATTATGGATGAATGGAGAGAAAGCATATTTTCCTGGCTAGTCAAACTTTCCATCTTCCACCATTTGTTTGGTATCAATCCTGCACCTTCAGGAATATCAACACATTTTCAAACTAATAGATCTTGAGCTTCCCTAAATAAATAAATACTCTCAGACTGATTTTTTCCTTTCCAATTCCCATTCTTCTCACTACCTCAAAACCTCAGACTAATTTTGGTTCAGGTTTAGCAAAGGGAGTAGTGGGTGATGTTGACAAGAGAACACTTTACTCCTCAACGTCTTCATACATAACCATATCCATTGCCTACTGAAGTATACACAGAATAAAATATTCCCAGGCTAAAAATCTGAGAGGCTTATTCTCAATTAGCTAAATGAATGATCTGGGAAACCTAAAGTGTTGCAGTTTACATGTTGAAATGCCATATATGAGTGGTTGTAATAATATTTTTAAAAAGGGAAGTCATTAACTTTATTCAATAGAGAACCAGAAGTCCTATCTAAAACAGGCAATAAAAAGAAATAAAAGGCATATAAATTTGAAAAGAAGTAGTTCAATTTTCTGTTTTACAGATGACATTATGTTATATATACACCAAAAGTCTTAAAGATGACACAAAAATAAGTAAAGTAAGCAAATTCAGTAAAGGTACAGAATATGAAATAAACACACACAAATTAATAGTCTTTCTGTATATAATGAACTATTCAAAAAAGAAATTGAACATCCTATCTATAAGAGCAACAAAGAATTTATTTAAGTTAATTGAATGATGGAGTTAAAATCTCTTAATTGAAAATTGTGAAACATTGATAAAAATGGTTAAAGAAGACACCAATAAATGAAAATACATCCTGTGTTCATGAATTGAAAAAATTAATATGATTAAAATTTTCATAATACCCAAAGTAATCTAAAGATTTCATGTAATACCTGCTGAAATTCTGATAATATTTTTTCACAAAAGTAAAATAGAAATCCTGAGATTCATATGGAACCAAATACCCTTCAGTATGCAAGGAAATCTGGATCAAAATGAGCAAAGTCAAAAGATTATACTACCTGATTTGAAAATGTATTACAAAGCTATAGAAATAGAAATTTTAAAAACATAGTACTGGCCTATAAACAGACATGCAGATTAATGGAACAGATTAGAGAGCACAGAAATAAATTCACATATTTAGAGTCAATTGCCCTTTGAGAAAAGTAGTAACATACTATGGCAGAATATCTTGAACAAATGATTTTGGAAAACTGAATATCTATATTCACTAGGGAAATTAGCCTGTAGTTCTCCTTTTTGGTTGGGTCTTTCTCTGGTTTAATTATCAGAATAATACCTGCCTGCAAGAGTAATTTAGGGAAAATTGCTTCCCTTTCAATTTCATTAAAGAGTTTGAGTAGCATTGGCATTAAATCTCCTCTAAATTTCTTGTAGAATTCAACTGTGAATCCATCAGGACTCGGGTTTTTCTTTGTCGGTAAGTTTTAAATTACATTTTAAATTTTGGTAACTGACACTGAGTTATTTAAAATTTTGTATCTTTTGATTCAGCTTTGGTAATTCATATGTTTCTAGGAATCTGCCCATTTCTTCTGTGTTTTTACACCTATACACATAAAGATTGTCAAAGTAGTTATTGATGATCTTCTGAATTTCCACAGGACCTGCAGTAATTTCACCCTTTTCAGTCCTGATTGCATGAATTTTAGTTTTTTGTTTCCCTTTCTTGATAAAGTTGGCTAAGGATTTATCAATTTTATTTATTCTTTCAAAGAGCCAACTTTTCGATTCATTAATTCTTTGTATTGTTTTCTTAGTTTCGATTTCATTAATTTCTGCTTTGATTTTTTATAATTTTCTCCCTTTTATTAGCTTTGGTTTTGAGTTACTCTTCTTTTTCTAGAAGCTTGAAGTACAGCATTGGATTGTTTATTTATGCTTGTTCTGTTTTCCTGATCCGAGAATTCATTGCTATATATTTTCCTCATAGGATCACTTTCATTAGATCCCACAGGTTCTGGTATGTTACATCTGCATTTTCATTGTACATACAGTTTAATTTATTCTTCAATTTCATCTGTGACTCACTGGTTGTTCAGGAGGGTATTTAATTTTCATGTGTTTATGTAGTTTTTGCAGTTTCTTTTGCCATTAATTTCTAATTTCATTTTACTATGGTCAGAAAATATACATGAGATAATTTCAATTCCTTTGCATGTACTTAAGCATGTTCTATGGGCTAATATGTGGTCTATTTTAGAAAATATACCATATGCAGCTGAGAAGAATGTGTATTCTGATGTTGAGTGGAACACTCTAGAAACATCTAGTAGGTCCATTTGTTCACAGGTTTGATTCAGTTCTATTATTTCTTTGCTGACTTTTGTCTAGTTGATCTATCTCTTTGTGAAATGGAGTATTATAGTTTCTTGTCACAATTGTTTTATTGTATATTTGATTCTTCATGCTTATTAGTATTTGTCTTATATACTTGAGTGCTCCTATATTTGGTGCATATAAATTTATCATTGTTATCTCTTACTCTTGAATTTTTCTTTAATGAGTATGTAGTGATCCTCTTTATCTCTTTTGATCATTTTTGCTTTGAAGTTCACATTGTCCTCAATAGCTACCCCTAGTTTTTTCTGGGTTCCTGTCACATGGATTATTGTTATCCATCCTTTGACTTTCAGTTTATAAGTTTCTTTTTGAGTTAGGTCTATTTTTTGTATATGGCATATTGTTGGGTCTTGTTTCTTGATCCATTCTGCTAATTTCTTTCTTTTAATTGGTGAGTTGAAGTCATTTACATTGATGATTAAAACTGATATGTATGGGCTGTCTCTGTCATTTTGTTTTCCTGCTGTTGGTTTCCTGCTCTTCTCCTTTAATTGCTTGCCATTCCTGATGGTTTCTTTCTGTTGTTCAAGGAACCATTGTATTTTTTTAATCTCTATTTGAATATCTTTCAGTATTCTTTATAAGGTTGGTTTGGTGGACATGAGTTTCTTCAGTTGTTCTTTGTCACAGAAATATTTATTCATTAATTTTGAGAGATTTTTTTTCAGGATATATCAATCTGGGTTTCAGAGTGCAGAAAATTATCAAGATTATACACCATAATCAATGGCATTCAACATATTTAAATCAATAAATGTAATAAACCACAGCAACAGAGCCTCAGACAAAATCACATGATCATCTCAATAGATGCATAAAATACTTTTGATAATGTGCAACACTAATTTATGATAAAAACTCTACAGAAAATCATAATAGATGGTCTTTACCTCAATATGATAAAAGCCATCTATGGCAAACCAACAGCCAACATCATACTAAATGGACAAAAGCTGAAAGCTTTCACTCTAAAATCAAGAACAAGAAAAGGATGTCCATTATCATCACTCCTAATCAATATAGTGCTGGAAAAATTAGTCAGAGCAATTAGACAGGAGAGAGAAATGAAAGGAATAAGTATATGAAAGGAAGAAGTTAAATCATTATTATTTGCAGATGACATGATACTCTACATGGAAGACCCAAAAACTCCACCAAAAGACTACTAGAGTTAAGCAAATTCATCAGCATAGCTGGATACAAAATCAGTATGCAAAAATCAACAGCATTCTTGTATGCAAGCAGCAAACTAAATGAGAAAGAAATTATGGAAATAACACCTTTTGCAATAGCATCCATAATAATGAAATAGGGATCAATTTAACAAAGGATGTGAAAACTGTATTGAAAACTGTAATACTCTGAAAAGGGAGATTGAAAAGGATGTCAGAAAATGGAAAGATATTCCTTGCTCTTAGATAGGAAGAACCAACTTTGTGAAAATGGCCATACTCCTAAAACTGTTATACAGATTTAATACAATCCCAATCAAAATGCTATTAATGTATCACACACATCTAGAGAAATCATTCCTAAATTCACTTGGAAACAAGAGACATAGAAGAACAAAGGCATTCCTGGGCCACAAAAGCAAAGCAAGAGGTATCACAATCCCTGACTTGAAATTATACTACAAAGCTACTGTGATAAAATCAGCATGGTACTGGCAAAAAAAAAAAAAAGAAAAAAAACAAAAAGAAAAAGAAAGAAAAGAAAAGAAAAAACAAACCTGAGGACAGTGGAACAGATTAGAAGATTCTGACACAACTACAAACACAAATATCTTATCATTGACAAAGCAGCCAAACATGTTAACTGGAAGAAAGATAGCTCTTTAATAAATGGTGCTGTACAAACTGGCTTGTACATGCCAACGGCTAAAACTAGACCCATGTATATCACTATGCACTAAACTAAAGTCAAAATGAATCAAACATCTAAATGTTAAAACAGAAACCTTAAATCTAAACACTAAGACTAGGTAGGTAGAAATCTTGAAGACATAGGGGTAGGCAAGGAACCCATGAACAAAATGGAAACTACACAGGGAGTACTTCAGAGAATCAACAATAGGGATCTCATTTAAAATTTTTTTTTCACTCCAACAGAGTGAAATAAAACCCACAGACTGGGGTAAAATTTTAATCAACTGTCTCTCAGGCACAGAACTTTTATCTAGAACATATCAAGAATTTGAAAAGCATGAGGACCCCCAAATACAATGACCTAATCTAAAAACTTCCCTCCGAGATGAGCATGCACTTCTCAGATAAAGACATACAAATGGCAAATAAACAGATGCAGAAATGTTCAACATCACTGGTCATTGGAGAAATGCAAATTAAAACACCACTAAGATTTCATCTCACTCCATTAAGAATGGCTGTCATCAAGAAATCAACAAATAACAAATGCTGGCAGGGTTGTAGGAAAAAGGCAGCATTCTCCACTGCTGGTGAGAGTGCAGCCTGTTACAACCATTGTGTAAATCAGTGTAGAGGTTCCTCAAAAAGTGAAGATTAGTGGTCCTATTTGACCCAGCTATTCCCCTTCTGGGAATTTTCCCAAAAGAATGAAAATATCTTATCGTGGGGATATATTTGCACCCATGATTATAGAAGCAAAATTTTTAATAGCTAAATCTTGGAAACAATCCAAATGCTCATCAACTAAGCAATGGATAAAAAAGAAGTGGTATTTATATATAATGGAGTCAGCTATAAAGGTTAAAATTGAGGTTTTTATATGTAAATGGATAGAACTAGAGACCATACTCGTAAGTGAAATAATTCAGATGCATACATGTAAATATTGTATTATCTCCCTAGTGTAAATGAAAAAAAAAGAATAAATAAGATACAAAATATACAGTGGATATTATGAAAATGAAAGGGAAAATTAAGAGAGGGGAAAGGAGAAAAGAAAGAAGTAAAAAGATTATACATACACACATGTGCATTCATGCATGCATACATCTCTATTTGTATGTAAATATATACAAGATAGATAACTGTACCACTAATCTCCATTAATTCATCAAGAAGAGCAGTTTGTGTTTTCTTTTTTTAAATTTTTATTTAAAGAGAAAAAATAAAAAAGAAAACAACCAAACAAAACAGAAAAAGGGTAGCAGCAATACAGAATTCCAAAGGCAAAAAATAAAAGAACCACAATAACAACAACAAAACAAAAACATTAAGAAATCGCCACTTGATAGGTTACATACTGTCATCATTGGAAATAGTTGTTCAAGTTACAAAATCAAAGCACACAAAGTAGACATTCAAACAGTGAAACTATTAACATTTCTGCTCAACAATCTAACAAAAACAGTAATGTGGTCATCTATCTTACACACTTAAACATACATTCAGTTCTATCCTTTAGAGCACTTTCTTTTCCTCTTATATATTTATATATATATATATTTAAATTTTATTTTAAGAGAGTAAAATTAAACACAACAAAACAAACAGAATGGGACTTAAGAAAGTATAAATTTCAAAGCTATAAAACCAGGGATCTTCACTATCTGTCATATTGTCTCTTCTTTTCTTCCAAATGGTTCTCCATATCTTTGCATATGGGGAGCTCATACTAAATACCATAATCATTTTTTTCACAAGATGTGTAGTTAACTGGCTCCCACTTGCTAAGAGGGGGGAGACATGGGACAGGACAACATGAGATGTCCCATTCTCAGCCTGCCCACTAGCAGGATTACAGCCTCTCCACAGAGAGGGGAGGAGTTGCTTGTTCTCCCGGCACCCCAAGTCAACTGCATGGTGCAGGTCCCAACACACCAGGGTCTCTCTCCTTGAGGCCACCGAAAGTCTGCCACACTCTCAGCCATCCCCCAGAGAGGGGTGGAGCTCCTTGTTCTCCCAGCATCCTGAGTCAACCGCACAGTACAGGTCCAGACACACCAGGGTTTCTCTCCTTCAGGCCGCCAAAAGTCTGCCACACTCTCAGCTGCCCCCAGAGAGGGGAGGAGCTCCTTGTTCTCCCGGCACCCCGAGTCAACTGCACAGTGCAGGTCCTGATGCACCAGAGTCTCTCTTCTTCAGGCCTCCAAAAGTCTGCAACATTCTCAGCCACCCCCAAGAGAAGGGTGGAGTTCCTTGTTCTTCTGGCATCCCGAGTCAGCCGCATGGTGCAGGTCCCAAAGAGCCAGGGCCTCTCTCCTTCAGGCCGCCAAAAGTCTGCTACACTCTCAGCTGCCCCCAGAGAGGGGAGGCACTCCTTGTTCTCCAGGCACCCTGAGTCAACTGCACGGTGCAAGTCCCAATGCTCCAGGGTTTCTCCCCCGTGGGTCCCCCAAAGTCTGCCATACTCACCTGCT
Organism: Dolichotis patagonum; assembly: GCA_004027295.1. Taxonomy (NCBI): domain Eukaryota; kingdom Metazoa; phylum Chordata; class Mammalia; order Rodentia; family Caviidae; genus Dolichotis; species Dolichotis patagonum. Next base: position 11,295 of record PVJX010015961.1, on the reverse strand, counting down.
ATTTCTTTCTGATGAATTGACCATTACATTTCCAAAGTTCTGAAATGGCCATCAGACCACAGAAAGAATTCTCTTTTGGCTCCTGTTTGAAACCAGCAGCTACAGCAATGTGCTGGCTTTGCTTCAGGGCCATCAGTTTGTGTTTTAATTGTCTGATTCTTTGATCATTTTTATGCCTAAATCTTGTAAACTGAACAACTACTTTTAAGGTAACAATATACAATATATTGATTAGTGTTAATTTCCTATTTTTTGAAATTGTTTATCATTTTCATCATTTTAAATTTTTTTAAATAAAAATATGGTACAAGTGTATAAAACAAAACAGTATTCAACCTTAAAAAGATATTCCTGCCATTTAGGATAACATGGATAAACTTAATCTGGAGAATATTATGTTAAGTAGTATAAGCCAAAGCAGAAAACCAAGACCTTTGTGATGTTACTTAACTGTGCAATCTAAAAATGCTGAACTCAGATGCAGAGAGTAGAATAGATGTTATCAACAGCTGAGGGTGGGGACACTAGGGTAAATGTATACAAAATTTCAGTTACATATGAGGAATAAACTCAAGATTTTTATTATACCTCATACTGAATATATATAAGAACAGAGGCCATGCTGCATGAAGGAAGAACACCGAGCTCTGCCCCTGCTTGGGCCACTGGGCATGCCTGAGCACCTTGATGCCCCGGCCTGCTTCCAGCCACTGCCACAGGGAGGAGGAACACCAAGCTCGGCCTCTGCTCATGCTGATGTGTGTGCCTGAGTGCCTCAGTGTCTCCCAGGAACTGTCATACAGTGGAAACCCAAATACCCCTTCCCTGCTCAGGCAGTTGACCCAGGCCTGCCCACATCAGCACCCTCCCACTGCCATGCCACAGAGGCTGGCTGCCATGCTCCTTCCCTGCTCAGGCCACTGAGTTGTGCCTGCAACACTTCATATTCCTCCCTTGTGCTGACCCAGAGGACTGCCGCACCCACCTTGGCTCAACCCACTGCCCTTGGCCACCCTCCCCATCTCTTAGACCAAGCACTGCTGTGAATGTTTGGCTCCCACTCTCCCTCCCAGAACCTTGAACTGTGCTGGACTGGCAGTGCTGGTTTGATGGGAGACTTGGTGGCCCCTTGCCAGACAGAGGACCCAAGAAGGTTCTGATCACTATGTACCCAACAATTGGGCAGGCATCAACCACACAGTAGGACTCTGGGATATACACTGCCAACAATTGTGACTATTGGGATTAAATAACCAGATATTGGGCCAGAAAGTGAAAATGACAAAGTGAAAAACCAAAATGCAATCTCAAACATCTAGTCCATCAGGTGCAAGAACAGGCAACAGTGAAATGCAGGATTTTAAAAGTAATACACTAGAAATCTCTGAAAAGATAGCAAATGAACTAAAAAAACAAATCCATGAGGCTATAGAAGAAATCAAATTAGATGTAATGACTTACATAAAGACAGAAATAACAACATTAGTAAAGGATTTGCTCAACATAGCTAGGGAAGAAATAGATAAAAAATATACAGGAGCATGGGAAATTGATTGAAACTTTGAATGAACAATGTAGAATACAAGCAGAATCCATGGAAAAAATTCAAAAAGATATCCAAGAAACAAAAAATTCTATTGAAAGTTGACAAAACCATTTAAATGAAATTGAGGATAGAATTTCGAACCTTGAGGACAAGATCCCAGATAGGAATCATGAAAGGGTAGAACTTAGAAAAACAACAAAGCAGCATGAAATGACAACCCAACAGCTTCAAGATGATGGCAGGAGAAACAATGCAAGATTAATAGGCATCAGTGAGGAGCCAGGAGACAACCCAAAGGACATATCTACACTGTTCACAGAAGTAATGGCAGAAAATTTCCCAAACATAGGGAAAAAAAAATCTGACATACAAATAAGTGAGGCATATAGAATGCCAAAGAGTCATAACCAACATAAATCTACACCCAGACATGTAATAATTAAGATCTCAGACATACAGCATAAAAGCAGAATACTAAAAGCTGTTAGAGAAAAGACACAACTCACCTATAAAGGAAAGCCTATTGGAATCACAGCAGACTTCTCACACAAATCTTCAGGTTAAGATGAGCTTGGAATGAAGTATTTCAAGGACTAAAAGAAAACAACTTTCAACCCAGACTTATGTACCCAGCCAAACTGTCTTTCAAACTTAATGGAGAAACAAGATACTTCCATGACAAAGAACACCTGAAGAAATTCATGTCCACCAAACCAACCATAGAAAGAGTGCTAAAAGACAGAGATAAAGATGACCACAATCTCTAGAACAACAACAGAAAGAAAACACCAGGCTGGACAAAAAATTAAACAAGAAAAACGCAGAAAACCAACAATAGGAACACAACATGGCAAAGTCAAGCCAGTACATATCAGTGATAACCATAAATGTAAATGGGCTCAATTCACCTGTCAAAAGAAGCAGGTTGACAGAATGGATCAAGAAACAGGACTCCACAATATGGTGCATACAAGAAACACACCTGACTCAAAAAGAAACTCATAGACTAAAAGTCAAAGGATGGGAAACAATATTCCATGCAACAGAAACCCACAAAAAAGTAGGGGTAGCTATTTTGTTTGCTTACAAAGTGAACTTGAAACCTAAAAGGATTAAAAGAGGTAAAGAGGGCCACTATATGCTTGTAAGTGGAAAATTACAAGAGGAAGAAGTAACAATTTTAAATATATATGCATCAAATACAAGAGCACCCAACTATATAAGTCAAACACTAATGGACATGAAAAACCAAGTACACAAGAAAACAATTATAATCGGAGACCTTAACACCCCACTGTTTCAAAGAAATAGATCAACTAGACAAAAAGTTAGAAAAGAAATAACAGAACTGAATCAAACCTGTGAACAAATGGACTTAGTGGATGTTTACAGAGTGTTCCACCAAAATACATCAGAATATACATTCTTGTCAGCTGCACATGGGACATTCTCCAAAATAGACCATATATTAATGCATAAAGCATTCTTAAGGAAATGCAAAGGGAGTTAAATTATCCCATGCATAATATCTGATCATAGCACCCTAAAATTGTAAATCAATGGCAAAACCACTGCAAAACTTGCATACATACATGGAAATTAAATAACAACCTTCTTAACAACCAGTGGGTTACAGATGAAATTAAAGAAGAAATAAAACAATAGCTAAAACACAATGAAAATGCAGACACAACATATGGTAACATTTGGGATGCAATGAAAGAAGTCCTAAGAGGAAAATTTATAGCAATAAATAGTAACATCAAGAAAATAGAATGAGCACAAATAAATAACCTAATGCTACATTTCAAGCTCCTAGAAAAGGAAGAGCAAGTCAAACCCAAAGCTCATAGAAGAGAGGAAATTGTAGAGATTAGAGCAGAAATTGCAATTGAAACAAAAAAAAGAATTAATGAATCAAAAAGCTGGTTGTTTGAGAGAATAAACAAAATTGATAAACCTCTAGCCAACCTTATCAAGAAAAAGAAAGAAAAACTCAAATCATGCAATAAGGACTGAAAAGAGGGAAGTTACTACAGAGCCCATGGAAATTCAAAAGAGCATGAACACCTACTTTGAAAATCTCTACTCACATAGAGTGGAAAACACAGAGGAAATGGAGAGATTTCTAGAAACATATGAACTAACAAAGCTAAATCAAGAAGATATAACAATTTTGAATAACCCAATATCAGCTAATGAAATTGAAAACATGATTAAAAACTTACCAACAAAGAAAAGCTCAGGTCCTGATGGATTCACAGTTGAATTCTATAAGATATTTAGAGATGATTTAATGCACACAATCCTAAATTCTTCAGTGAAATTGAAAGAAAAGCAGTCCTCCCTAAATCATTCTTGGATACAAGTTTTACCCTGATACCAAACCAGAGAAAGACCCAACCAAAAAGGAGAACTATAGGCCAATCTCACTAATGAATATTGATGCAAATATCCTCAATAAAATACTGGCAAATAGAATGCAGCAAATCAGCAAGAAGATTATACACCATGACTAAGTGGGATTTATTCCAGGAATGTAGGGATGGTTTAACATACGCAAATCAATAAATGTAATATACCACATCAACAGAGCCAAACATAAAAATCACCTGATCATCTCAATAGATGCAGAAAAAAGAGTTTGCTAAAGTCCAACACCTGTTCGTGATAAAAACCCTACAGAAACTCAGAATGGATGGTATGTACCTCAGTCTCCTAAAGGCCATTAATGACAATCCAACAGCCAACATTATACTAAATGGACAAAAACTGAAAGCCTTCACTCTAAAATCAGAAATAAGGCAAGGATATCCACTATCACCATTCCTATTCAATATAGTTCTAGAAATATTAGCCATAGCAATCAGACAAGAGGGATAAATAAAAGTCATAAAAATAGGAAAAGAAGAAGTTAAATTATCATTATTTTCATATGACATGATACTCTATAGACCCCAAAAACTCCATTAAAAGACTACTAGATGTAATAAATTCAGTAGTGTAGCTGAATACAAAGTCAACACTCAAAAGTCAATAGCATTCCTGAACACAAACAAAAAACTCACTGAGAGAGAAATTATGGATATATCACCTTTCACAATAGCATTTAAATAAATGAGATACTTAGGAATAAACCTAACCAAGAACGTAAAAGATCTATATGCTGAAAATTATACTACTCTAAAAAAGGAGATTGAAGAGGATATTAAAAATTGGAAGGATATTCCTTGCTCTTGGTTAGGAAGAACCAACATTGTGAAAATAGCCCTACTCCCAAAAGTGTTATACAGTTTTAACGCAATCCCAATCAAAATACCATTGACATACCTCACAGATCTAGAGAAAACACTCCTAAAATTCATTTGGAAACAGAAGAAACCTATACTAGCAAGGGCAATTCTGGGCAATAAAGGCAAGGCAGCAGGCATCTCAGTTCCTGACTTGAAACTGTACTACAAAGCCACAGTGATAAAATCAACATGCTACTGGCAAAGAAATAGACCAGAGGATCAGTGGAACAGATTAGAAGATGCAAACACTACTACAATGACACTCAATCACCTGATATTTGACAAAGGGGCTAAACACATTCACTGGAAAAAAGATAGTCTCTTTAATAAATGGCATTGGGCAATTGGCTTTCCACATGCCAAATACTAAAAATAGGCCCATGCCTATCACCATACACTAAACTAAAGTCAAAATGGATCAAGGATCTAAATATTAAAACAGATACACTAAATCTACTGGAAGACAAAGTAGGTAAAAACCTTGGAGTCATAGGGGGATGGAGAGAATTCATGAATAAAACACAAACTACATGGGAAATACTTCAAAGAATCAACAACTGGGATCTCATATTAGTAAAAAGTTTTTGCACTTCCAAAAAAAATCACCAACAAAGTGAAAAGAAAACCCACAGAATGGGAAAGAATCTTAGCCAACAATCCCTCAGACAAAGGACTTATATCCAGCACATATAAAGAACTGAAAAAATATCAAGCCCCCCAAATTCAAAGACCCTCTCCAAAAAATGGGCATTGGGAATGAACACACATTTCTCAGATAAAGATATACAAATGGCAAATAAATACATGAAGAAATGTTCACCATCACTGGTCATTTGAGAAATGCAAATTAAAACAGCATTGAGATTTCATCTCACCACAGAAAGATTGCCTGCCATCAAGAAACACTTGATAACAAATGTTGGCAAGGATGTGGGGAAAAAGGAACAGTTCTCCACTGTTGGTGGGAGTTCAGACTGGTGCAGCCACTATGGAAATCAGTATGGAGATTTCTCAGAAACCTAGGATTGGAAGTTCCATTCCATCCCCCTGTTCCCGTCCTGGGTATTTTCCCAGAAAAACTGAAAAGGTCATGTCACAGTGATATATGTGCACCCATGTTTGTAGCAGCAAAATTTGTGATAGCTAAATCTTGGAAACAACCAAAATGCCCATCAATTGCAGAGTAGATGAAAAAAATGTAGTATTTTTATACAATGTAGTATTTTTATACTGCTCAGCTATAAAAAGGATGATCTTGTGGCCTTTATAAAAAAATGGATACAACTTGAAAATATCCTCATCAGTGAAATGAACAAGACTCAGTAAGTATCACATTGTCTCTCTAGTGTAAAAATAATAAAAACTGACAGAATAATGGGACCCAAAAGTTATAATAAATATTGTGAAAGTGAAAGGGAAGGAAGGTGTTTTAAGAGTATAACAGTATGTATAGTGTGTAAAATAGATGACATATTACTGAATTTCTGTTAGAACACTGAACAGAAAGATTTGCACTGTCAATCTTTGAGTGGCTAGCTATTCTTTATGCTGTGATTTTGTGACTTTGCAACTACTTTTTAGGATAACAATGAGTAATGTATCAACTAGTGATTCTATGAGGATATTTTTTTAAAATTTGGCATTGTTCTACCCTTTTCTGTTTTTCTGCTTCATTTAATTCTTTTTTCTTTGAAAAAAATTGAACAATATGCAATATAACAACCATTGTTAAATTTCTTTCATTCTGTTTTGAAAACTTATTGTTTTGAGTTTGCCATTGTGTTTTATGCCTTTTGCTTTTAGCTCTTCTTTTCTGACTTTTCTCTTCTTTAAATAATATTTTAAATTTATTTAAGAATAATGTAATATGTACTTGAAAATCACTAAAATTAGAAATGATCACATCACAAAAAGTAGATGAGACAATGGATATACTTCATCCTATAAGACTTATACAATGAAAATATCATGATGCACACCATAAATATATGTTTTGTCAATAAAAGAAATTTAAAAAAGAAATTGTATTACAAATAGTTTATGCAAATAATTTAACATTGATGAATCATGAATCCAATCACAAGACAGTTAATTGAATAAAACAAATAACTGTGTAATAGTAAACTGATGCAAAAGATTTTAACTTTTTTTGAAATAAGACAGAACAATGAGACAATATTAAGCAAGAATACAGAAGAGTGCAAGTTTTGTTTAATAAATACTTACAGAAGTTTAAATACTTTATATAAAGCATAACATTTTTTCATTATAGCAATATGCCTTGCATTTGACAAAAAAACTTAACCCTTTCAGAAAATTAAGATTTCTGTATGCTAGATAATCTGATGTTTGCCTGATGAAATTAAAAAGCCTGAAGAATGAACAATGAAAACAAAACTGCATGAAATTTTAAAACTCTAAGTAATCACTGAATCAAAGTGAACACTACACTGAAATAAAGAATTTAGTAAAAGGATGAGTTGCTAAAAAATTTAAGCCAGCATAATTATTCCAAGAATAATTAAATATATAATTGGATCAGCGATAGCAAAAAAAGGCAAAGATTTCTTATTAGAAAAATCAGACACTGTCACAAATAGTGAAAGTGTCTTGTAAGTCCTTCTGAATTTTTTAAAAGTAGTAAAAACATTTGAAAGGATCACTAACTGCCAGCCAGATAACCTTGCATAAATTACTCTCAAAGTTTCAGCTCCTGTTCCTATAAATAGGATGATAACATCTTCTCATAGAATTGATTTGAAAATGTGTGTCAATTGCAAACCACGGTGTCTGTGATACAGTCTATAAGCAATAAATCATGGACAGAATTATTATGTTTATACTTTAGAAGTTCTAAAGTCTAGTTCCCCTTTCAGGGATAGTGCTTCTTCACTGTACATTACTCTCAAGAGGTTTTATTACCATAGTATCACCAAGGGCAGAGAAATACGTGTAGTTGAAATGTTGGATTTTGGTCAAGTATGTAATAATCCTCATTCATCCTATCTGGAGACCTACTCTGCTTTCCTTCTAGTGATGTGGACACTCCTCTCTTACCTTTTGTATGGAACTCCAAGATGTGGTCTCTTTGTCTTTTTTTTTTTTTGTTGCTGTGACAAACACTTGATATTGGCTAATTTATAAGGGAAGGAGGTTTATTTTGCCTTATTACTCTGGAGGATTGGAAATCTGAGAGTTGACACCAGTGAGAGCCTATGCTGCTTCCACTCATGGTGGAAAGTGGAAGGGGAAGTAGGCACATGAAAAGAGATCAAATACCTAGGTGGTCCTGCTTTGTAAACTCAGTTAATGATAACTAATTTTTCCTAAGAGGAAGAATTCACACAAGAAAGACATTAAGCCATTTGTGAGTTCTTTGCACTGATGATCCACACACTTCCCACTAAGCCCTATCTCCAAACACTGTTACACTGGAGACCAAACCTTAACATTAGTTTTTTGTGGGACAAATAATATTCAACACATAGCATACAGTATATCTGGTCCATAATATATGATTAAAAGATTTTTCCCAAACATATTTAGAAATATATATTACATGAAAAAAGTTGTGGAACAGACACAAATCTGTTCATTTTAAATTAAAATAGAAATATAAAATACCTACATATTTGTGTATTCATTTTATATAAACACAGGTATTAAACTCAAGAAAAGACTGTTTATGTTACACATTTTCATGTAGCTACATTATTACAAAAACTAGATACTTTTTTATCAATAGAAAACACAATGGAACATAGCAGTTTGGGAAGGGAAACATAGGTAAATGGCTTTGATGTATGGATGAATGGTTGGTAGATAAGGGGCTCAGAAACTTACCTAGAGCTCTTTATATATATATACAACCTATGATATATAGCATAGACCAATAGAACGCAAATAAAAATTAATCAGCACAAAGGAATTATTACTTTAAGACCAAGTCCCTCACTTCTATATTTACGCTTGATAATTCACTTGTTTGCTCAATTCACCAAGCAATGTAGAGACATTTCTATTGGAACCGTTTTAACACTCATATTGCCAACTAAAAGTCAATTGAAATGTTTATCATCCCTGAAATATTTCCATAGGGACCCAGAAAGAACACATTTCTCTCAGCTTATAAGAAACTTCTTCCAGTCTTCAAACAGCTTTATAACTGTTTCCACATAGAGTCCCAAAAGTTTGTTTTTAGAAGGTATGAGACAGTGTTCATGTAAAGGATAAATGAAGAAAAAGAAATAGAGCATCAAAAGAAATGTAGTAAGCCAAAGTTCAAAGGCTGAGACCAAAGAGGAATCTCTGCAAATAAAAAGGGTCCTTGCAGCAAGCCATGAAGGAAGGCTTGTCAAAATATAAGAGGGCCAAGAAAGAAAAAGAACATGTCAATGTTTCTAGACCACATTATTTTGTCCATGCATAACCCAGGGCTCTAACTTTTGCCTGTAAGAATACCAAGATAGAAGGTTACATTGTGAATTTCATGGCTTTTGGAAGGTAGGTGAAAGTGAGATGAACAATAAAGAGGAGAAACTTCTTAAAAACAATAGTTGGGGAAAATATACACCTTTCTAATGGTAGAGAATGGATAAACCTTTAAAAAGATCCTGAGTATAGCCTAGAATTTAAAAATGCCATATCACGAGGGTGTCCTTGGGAGGGTCTCTTTACCGTAATAACTAGCAAGGAAAAATAAATACTGGTAAGGTATTTAGCCGTACTATAATGTCTACATATATCAAAACACCATTTTATACCCCACAAATATATGCAAGTTTTATTTGTTTAAAAATGAATTGAAGCCAGAATTCAGTCCTGGGCCCTGAATGCACGCAGGTTTAATCCCAGCACACAGGGAAGCCTTGGAATGTCACTCCCAGGGGGTGAGATCACTCCCCATGTCTGAAATCACTGAAGCATGCACAGGAGGTCCCAGCAGGCCTAACGGGCCATGCTCTGATAATTCCAACTAGTGAACAGAGGCTAGAATTCAGTCCTGGCCTTGAACGCAAGCGGGTTGAATCCCAGTGCACAGGGAAACATTGGATCATAGCTCCCAGGGTGTGAGACCACTGCCCGCATCTGAAATCACCTGAGGATGCAAGGGAGATCCCAATGAGCCTACCTGGGCTACATCCAGAAAACGCCAAGCAGCTACAGGGGCCTGAATTCAGTCCCGGACCTGAAATATGGCTGGGTATAATCCCAGTGCACAGGGAAGGGTTGAAACATTGCTCCAAGCCAGTAAGACCACACCCTGCATCTGAAATCACCAGAAGACACAGGGGAGGTCCCTGTGAGCCTAAGTGGCCCATGTCCAGTGAACTCCAACCAGCTAGCAGGGGCCTGAATTCAGTCCCAGAAACTGAACATGTGTGGGTTGAGTCCCAGCACACAGGGAAGCCTCAGAATTTTGCTCCCAGTTGGTAGGACCATGCTCATCTTTAAAATAAAAGGAATACACATGGAAGTCCCTGCAGACCTCACTAGTACACACCCAGTGAACTCCAAGTGGCTAGTAGTTGCCTAAAGTCTGCCCTGGGAGCCAAAAGTGGTCCGGGTGATTCCCAAACCATGGGGGAAAGATTGCTCTAAACCCAAAATATAAGAAAATGACAAAACAAAAGAGCAAAATGCAACATGAAACTTCCAGCCCAACCCAAGCAAGCCAAGGAGATATGGACACAGAGAAAATATAAACCATACATCTGAAATGCCTGAAACGATATCAACTGAAGTAAAAAACAACTCAGGGAAGCTATAAATGAAGTCAAATCACAAAGAGGCTTCTAGATAAAAGAAGAAATGATAAATGTAATGAAAGAAATGTTGAACACATCGAAATAAGACATAGTTAAAAAATGAGAGGAACAAGGCAAAAAGATGGAAAACCTGAATGAACAACATAAGAAACAAACAGAATGCATGAAGCAAATTCAAAGAGATATACAGGAAATCAAAAATTCCATTGAAAGTTGGCAAAACTGCCTCAACAAAAGTGAAGATAGAATTTCAGACCTCAAGGAAAAGATTGCAGCTAGTGAACAGGAAAGGAAGGATCTTTTAAAAATAACAAGGAACCAGGAAATAACAATTCGATAACTGCAGGATGATACAAAGAAAAACAACATAACATTGATAGGTATAAATGAAAAAGAAAATGACAGCACAAATGATATCAAGAGACTATTTGCAGAGGTAATAGTTGAAAACTTCCCAAACATGAGAATGGAAACTGAGATACAGATAAGTGAAGCATATAGAACTCTAAATAGCCAATAATAAAAATAAAATGACACCCAGATATATAATAATTACCATCCCAGAAATCCAACATAAGAACAGAATATTAAAAGCTGTTAGAGAGAAGAGACAAATCACCATAAAGGAAAATCTATCAGAATCATAGGAGACTTCTCAACACAAACAATGAAGCCAAGAAGAGCATGG
>PVJX010015960.1:0-41431 GCA_004027295.1 Dolichotis patagonum | reverse complement strand
AGTCTACCACCCTTAATTTGTCTCAGTCAAAGTCTCTGGACATGAACAAAATGCAGACAAGCTTTCTGTCAAGCCATGACATACATCATCTGGAGTCTAGCACCAAATGCAGTCCTTTTTCCCAGCAGAAACCTACTGAGCCTGGTCTTTATCTGCCTGATTACTATCAGCCTTCTGGTCTTCTGACCAGAATCTCCCATACAGAACAACCTAGGGTGTTCCAACTGTTCTCTTTCAGGCAGTATCTCTGAACCTTTCCAAACTCTTCATATAACCATTCCCACAGGCTCTTGAAGCGCATGGTCAGATGTAGTCACAGCAACGACCACACTTCTCTGGTACCAAATTCTGTCTTGATTACTTTTCTCTTGTTGCTGGGGCAAAATACCTGACTCAAAATTAAGGAAGGAAAAGTTTATTTAGCTTTCAGTTTGTGGAGGTTTCAGTCCATAATCAGCTGGCTCCAAGGCATGGACAACAGTTCAAAACAGCAGAAGACAGCAAAAGCAACAAGAGCAAAAGTAGGGGGGCAGGGAGCAAGCCTCTTTTCCTCCTTTATATTGTATGCAGACTACCCGCCCACACCAGCTCCATGCCCTCCTGTTGCACTGGCTCAGGATATTTACAAACTGAGGATCCTGGGCCCCTGCCAAATTGCTTAGTTAAACTTCCAAACTTCTCAAGTTGACACAGTCATTATACATATTTCATCTCTAGTTGTATAAAGTTGATGTTTTATAAAGCTCTGCTATCCTTAATTATAAGAGATACTATCTACTACTCTTCTCAGTTCTTTATATTCATTATTTTACTAAATTTGAAAATACTTCAATGAGAATCAGTCCATGTTTACAGAGAGTGAGATAATACTGTTGCTGAGGGTGATAGGGTTCTTTCATTCTTAATACGGTTTTTGAGAATCCATTATATGCCAGGTAAGATGTGAGGCAGAATGGGTACAATAGTATCTTAGTCACTTTCCTTGTCATGGGACAGAACACCTTACACCTGCAGTTTAAAGGAGGTGAGGATTATTCTATCTCCTGTTCCAAAAGTCTCAGTGTATGTTGAGCTGGCCTAAACATACAAAGCGCATGGCAGAAGGTTCTGACTAAGGACAGCAGGAAGCAGAGAAAAAGAAGGATCCAGGAGAGAGAGATCCCCTTCCAAGTCACCGTGTCTTATGATCAGACCCTACTTCCTAAGAGCTTATTTAGGTATAGCACCAACATGAATCAGTAATGTTTCTGAAGCTCTACCTGTGAATGCATGAGTTTGTAAGGAAACATCTAGATGAAAACCGTAACAAACAGTAAACAGTGCAGGGTTCTGATAGCCTGGTGACAGGGATAGGTATGTAAACAGAAAATACAGAATTGTGTGTATGTGCCAGAGTATAGTAAGCCTGGGGCTTTGCAGACTCATGGGAGAAGGCACCTAATCCTTCTTTGGATTGTAAGTGATGTCCTGAAGAATAAGTAGAAGGTAGCCAAGTGAAGAAGGGAGAAAGATATATCAATGAGGAATACCAAAGGCCTATACTACAGAATTGGACTTTCTAGCCTTCCATTGGGTTAATAATTTGTATGAGGTAGAACATTTGGCACTGTATAACGAGATTTAAAATCCCAAGGACTAGTTCAAGTCTTGGTTTTATCAATTCCTGGGTACATGATCTTGGATCATCAACTCCCTCATTTGTACACTAACGGTGCTATGTAGCTACTATGTAGGAGTGTTGTGAAGTTTATTGTGATGATACATACATATGAGAGCGTTTTGAGATTAGCAGTTGTGTAGGTACTAGTCAGACACTAAGGAAATTTTGCTTGTAAATTTAAGTCTGTACTTCTTTTGACACAATGGCCATGCTCTTACTATTTTGTAGATAAATCCAATCCAAATTATTAAATTCTAAGAGTGTTACGTTCATTGAGAGTGAGGGAGATTTTCATTTAAGGAATCCTGCAGTCATCTCTCTTAATTTTCACAGGCTAATGACCTCTGATTTTTTAAACTTTGGATTTTTTTGTAAGTCTGTGGAAGTTCTTGTAAGTCTTTTCTGTTACTGGAAATACACATTATTGTTCCAGAAACTATATCATTTTAGAATTGATTCATAACACAGTTGTAATTTTAGAGTAAAATAACTCATTTTAGTCTGAAACAGATGGAACTTCATTTATCTGGAATCAGTGGAACTACACAGTTCTTCTCTTAATGGGAATTCTTTACTCCTAAAAAATGGGATTTCATGGGTGAATCCTTTGAAATCCTCCTTTTGATGTGGAACTGTTAACGTATTTGAAGATTACTGCCTTTACTAGACTAGTGTGGGCGCTAGTCTACTCTTAAAGAAGTAAAAATGTTTATAGCCTGTGCTCGTCTAGGTGCAGGGATGAAGGTGGGTTTTGAAAAGTCACCAGAAGTTTGTATGTATTTTGCATTTTCTAATATTCCTTGTTTACCAAGCTACTAAGTTGTGACTTGGATGTTTAGAGACTGGAAGAGGTTGAAAGAAATGTGTGGCCATTAACATTTGGTTTGTACATCTAGAGTCTGTTTTGACTATCTGTAACAGTGATTTAAGAAATGGACTAATTCAGCTTATTTTGTAATTTAAAAAAAAATCACAATATGTAAACTTGTTTGCTTCTGATGTTTTAGAAATACTCTTTATTGGCATCAGGGGTTAAAAATCACTAATGTGTGTGTTCCTGTGAAGGTCTCTTTTATCTTGCCAGATCACATCTCTAGAAGGTGTTTCAGTATATTTGGTTTTGAGTCAGTTGTATCTCATCTGTATTTGATCTGTTTTGTAAATAAACAAAGTTTAATAGCAAATAAATGAGATATAATATGATATGTGTTTTAAAAAATACTTGAGTTAAGACTTGGGTTCATGTCCTGTTTTTGCTGTTTAGTCTGTGACCTTGAGCAAAGTACTTAAATGCTGGTCTTTAAATTCATGCTCAGTGAATGGGATTGATTGAAATTCATGTTGTAAGTTTTTATATGAGCTCAAGTAAAGAAGCACCTAGTGTAGTACAGTGCACATGGAAGGTGCTCTTTGTACCCTTTTCGTTAAAAGAGTGTGTGGTCTTTTGCTGGATGTCTAGAATGAGGCTTCCTGAGGATTGTGGGCATAAAAATGTACCGAGAGGATACATTGGGACACAGAGGATCTTGGCCAGGGCTAGCAAGTTGCCATTTTTTGTTTGTGTAGTAGTTCAGATTTCCCACAGCTAGTTGGGTTATGTTTAATCTTGATTCTGTGAAGCTGAGAACTGTTGCTACAATCTAGAGGCAGTAGAATAACCTAGGAGATGGTTAATGTATAATCAGCTGGTCAGTGTTCTCTAAAATTGTAACAGAAGGCAGAGTGTCCTTGGCAAGGAAGAACTTCAGAAATAGAATGGTTCCTGGGTATTTTTTTCAGGAATGATAAGGAAGAAGTGAAAGGGGAAACCAGCTGGTCACCAAAATGGACTTCACAGGTGTGGTTAGCTCATCTAGAGTTTTGCTTTTCATTGTGCTGGGCTCCCATATCCAAGCAGGTTGTCTAGGAATAATAGACATATCTAGGAATAAATAATAGACATGTCTAGGAATGAATAAAAGCAAACCAGTAGTTTTTGTTTAGACATACACAGCATGTCTAAAGGAATTAGCAAGAAACTTGTCACGGTTGTTTTCTCTGTGAAGGTGCACAGTGTAGGAGGGTAACAGGACAGATATAGGAAGGGGGACTAAGGTAGGTGCATAAGCTGTTGGATCTTTTGAATTTGATGCCTTAGATCTATATTATGTATTGAAAAAGCTAAACATTTTAAATCGCCATTAATCTCAGCTCCCCGCACTATTTTGGGCGTGCTACTTTCTAATTTCTTGTCTATAGGTAATTTATTTTTTTGAGATTGGAGTCTCACTGTATTGTTCACACAGCAAAAATGTATTTTTCTATGGTTGCAGTCATTGTGTGTATACTAGCATCCATTTAGGATGTTTCAAATTCCAGCTATGAGAACATCTTATCTAAAACTGGATTGCACTGGCTTTTTTTTTTTTGGAGACAGGGGTCTTGCTATTCAATTCTCACTATTCAAGCCTTGAACTCACTATGTAGCCTAGGCTGGCTTTGAACTCCCTGTTGTCCTCTTGCCTCATCCTCCTAATTACTGGGATTATAGACAAGTGCTACCATGCATGGCATTACAGTGGCTATTTATGTCTTGCTATGATCTAAGTGTTTATATCCATACAAAATTTGTATGTTGAGTTTGTTAGGTCATCATATTAGGAAATAAGCTCTTTGAGAAGTAATTGAGTCATGAAGATAGAGCCCACATGAATAAGAGTAGCTCTCTATGACAGAACCCTACGGGAACTTGTTCATTCCTTTGACCATATGAAGACACAGCTAGAAGCTGCTGTCTGTGAGGATGCCAGTCTTCATCAGACACTAAATCCCCATGCACTTTGATCTTGGACTCTAGTCCGCAGAACTGTGAGGAATAGTTTTTTATTGTTTATAAGATACCTAGTCTATGGTATTCTGTTATAGCAGCCCCAGTGGGCTAAGACATAACCAGAAATCGAAGATATGGTATGACGCAAGTTATACTATTAAGGATCCACCATCTATCTCTGGATTTTTCTTGTCCTCAGCATTAGCTTTATCCCTTAACTTAATACTTGTTTAGTTATATTGTGGCCAACAGGGCAATGGAGCCATAGCATTCTTGCTCAGTCCAGTAGGAGACAGAGAGACAAAGGAGAAAGGCAAACCTGTCTTCTCCGTACATGGACTACAAGTCCTTCCATTTGGACTGATAGGCCAACTTAGGCCACATAACCAGGGGGATGTACGTTCATCAGCCTTGTTGGATCAGACTACCTGGAATTGAATCTGGAGACATGTTCCTTTGAACAAAATAAAGAGTCCAGTTAGTAATAAAGAAATTGAAAGTGGCTAACACTTTAGGTAACTAACATACCTGTTTAAAAATATTTTTTCTTCTCTGTTTTGGTGGCACCGGGGCTTGAACCTAGCACCTTCACGCTGAGCTACATTGTCAGCCTTTAGAATTTTTTATTTAATTAATTAACTTTAGATTTTTTGAGACAGGGTCTTGCTATGTAGTTCAGGCTGGCCTTAAACTCAGTATGTATCCCAGGCTGGTCTTGATCCTTAGGGTATCCTCCTGCGCCAGCTTCCTAACTACTGGGGTTACAGGTACAGACTACTATGTGTGGCTAATTTCTTTTTGTACCAGGGATCAAACTCTCAACCTCGTACTTATCAGGCAAGTGCTTGAGCCACTCAGCTAAACCCCTGGTCCTTTTGCTAATTTTTAAAATTTTGAGACAGGGTCATAGTAATGTATTAAATTGTTCAGACTAGGCTCAAACTTGGAATCTTGCCTTACTCTCCCAAAGTGCTGGGATCGCAGGTGTGTGCCACCATGCTTGGCTTAAAAAAATTTTTTTTTCTCATAAGAAAAACTCTTGAATATATAGCATAGTTGGGAGAAGGCACTAAAAAGCACCCTACTATAATTATCTAGAAAACCATTTTATACTGTGGTTTTCCCCAGTGTCTATTTTTTACATAGTTGAGATCATATAATACCTCATTTTTTAATTTGTATTTTAGTAACTGCAGGATATTTTATTGACTGGATATACCGTGATTTACTTAGCAGTTCTCCTACTATCGAATCTTTAAGGAGATACTGAGTTGTTTGTTTTGGTTTCGTTTTTTGGTGGTTGGTATTGAGGATTGACCTCAGAGTCTTTCCAATGAGCTACAACCCCAGTCCATTAAGAATTTTTAAAAAATTTTTTTAATTTAATTTTTTTTATTTTATGGAAAAAATAAAATTTCATAACAAAATAGAGTAATGATAGTTAATACATTACATATTGTTATCTTCAAAGTAGTCCAGAGTACAAGATAATGGGTGTAAAAAATTATCTAAATGATAATTAGCACAAACCTTTCTTTTCAAAATGGTGTAAGTCACTAAGTTGCCCAGGCTGGGTTCACACTTGTGATCCTCCTTCCTCACCCTCCCAGAGTCCTGGGATTACAGGCCTGTGACGCCAGTCATGGTTTATACAACAGTGACTGTTACGGGGCTTAAAGCAGTTCATTTCTGTTGAATATTTCCCCTAGGATCACTCCCAAGCATAAAGCTTATTTTACTATATATGTGGCTTTGTAACAGTGTTTCTTTCCAGAAGAGTGGCTCAGCCTAAGCTGCTTTCAAAGTGTTATAAATCAATTTCATGATAACTACTGCAGTATTTAGTGTTGTCACTAAAACCTATGACCAGTTTGCAGGGTATAAAATGGTAAAATGCTTTTGACTTGGTCTTTTTGTTGACATTATCCTTACCTTGTGTTTGGCTTGGGATCTTATTTAATATAGGGATCTACAAAGACTTGGAGAACTTCAATCTGAATTGGCGGGAGTAGCTGACTTTTCTGCGACCTATCTTCGCTGTCAACTCCTGCTCATCAAGGTTGGTTTAGATCCACTAGCTTTTTATTATTATGGTACTTGGAATGTACTTTAATCATCCAGTTGTGTTTCAGTTCATTGTGGAAAAACTTGCTGTTCTGTGTCACCACTGAGCAGTGGAGAAATTATGTACTCTGCAATGTGATTGTATTTGTCTCTAATTAAAGAAATATTAACTCAGAAATTTTTAAGTTTTATGAGAATACTTTCATTATTATATAATACGAACAGGTTGGACAATCATTTTAATCAGAATTCCAAGGCTTTTATTTTACTTTTTTGTTTATTGGTACATGTTAGATATACATAATGATCACATTCATAGAAAATTTGTACCTACCTGTACGTGATATATCTTGATTCTTTTTTCTCCCTTCTCCTATCCTCCCTCAACTCCTCTTCCCTTCCTTATTTCAAAAGTTGTTTCCATTTTTTCCTCCTTTCCTTTTTTCTTTTCCTTTCTTCCTTTCCCCCACCCCTTCCTCGTTCCTCTTGCCATTTGAATATTTTCTTCTTATTATGTAATATCTAGTGTACATTTTGTTCCTTATTTACATCTTCAGTTTCTCACATCAGAAAAACAATGCAATATTTACACAAGTGTGTTCGATTTATTTTGCTTAACAGTTTAGTCTTAAGGTGCATCCATTTACCTAGAAATGGCACAAGTTTATCCTTTGTCATGACAGATTAGTACTCCATTGTATAAAAAAACTGTGTCTTCTTTATCCATTCACTGGTTGATAGACATATGGACTGTTTCTAAGATTTAGCTATTACAAACTGTGCTTCACTATAAATGTGAGTATGCGTATATCATTGTGATATGATGCTTTTAATTTTCTCGTGAAGATACCCAGAAGAGCAATAGCTGAGTCAAATGGGACCTCCAATCCTAGTTTTTGAGGAATCTCCACACTAATTTCCAGAGTGGTTGTACCTACCAGTCTACACTCTCACCAATAGTAGAGAAGGGTTCCTTTTTTTCCCCATTGGCATTTGTTACTGGTTGATTTCTTAATAATAGTCATTCTTTCTGGTGTGAGATGGAATCTCAGTGTTGTTTTAATTTTCACCTCTCAATTGACCAGTGATATTGAGCATTTTTTCATATATTTATTTGCTGTTTCTACATCTTCATTTGAGAAATACATATTCATTTCAGATGCCTATTTTTGGATCGAGTCTTTCAATTTGGGGGCCTTGATTTTTTTTTTTTTTGAGGTCTTTATATATTGTAGGTAGTAGTCTTTTGTCTGAGGAACAGCTGGCAAGCATATTTTCTCACGCTTGGCTTGTCTCTTCATTTTGTTGGTGGTTCTTCTTGCTATGCAAACACTTTTTAATAAGATGAGATTGCAGTCGTTGATTCTTTGTCGTAGTTCCTGTGCTATCGGGGTTTTGTTCATTAAGTCTTGGCCTACAGCAGTGTCTTTAAGCACTACCCACTGGATTTCTTAGGCTTACTATGAAAAGAAAAATGTAAGCAATTTTACTAATAATTTTAAAGAATATCATAGTGAAATGATGATATCTTAGATGTGGTAGTTAAGTAAACCACACTTTAAAAGTTAATTTCATCTGTTTCTTTTATTTTTTAAAATGTCTGTATTAGAAAATTTGAAATTGCTGGGTATGGTGGCCCACACCTATAATCTCAGCACTTGGGAGCCTGAGGTAGAAGGATGACTGAATTCAAGGCCAGCTTGCACTATATAGCAATATTCAGTTTCAAAAAAAAAAAATTAAAATTACTCAGATGGTTTTTATAATGTTTATGTTAGAGTTAATCTAGGTATTCTGTAAAGTCATTCAATTATATCTGTAATTAGGAAGGTTTTTGAAAATAAGAGCCATGCCAGGTATGGTAGCACACACCTATAATCCCAGCCCTTGGGAAGCTGAAGCAGGAGGATTGCTGTGAGTTGGAGGCCAGCCTGGGCATAGCGGGTTCAAGGTCAGTGTGAAATACATAGTGAGACCCTGTACATAGTGAGACTCTGTCTCAAGAAATAAGCAGACAGACAGAAAGAATACATAAAAGTCAGCAGCAGAGGTTATATGAGAGTTGGGGTCATGTGTATGGATTGGTGAGGAGAGAGATGAAAGGTAAAGTCTGTGACCATTAGTGATAGTTTTGAGGGAGAGATTGAGAAAGAGGAATTCAGGAAAGCTGCTTAATCTCTGATTTGGCT
The DNA here is from genome assembly GCA_004027295.1 of Dolichotis patagonum. Classification (NCBI taxonomy): domain Eukaryota; kingdom Metazoa; phylum Chordata; class Mammalia; order Rodentia; family Caviidae; genus Dolichotis; species Dolichotis patagonum. The sequence continues at coordinate 32,709 of PVJX010015960.1, read as the reverse complement.
GTGTTGGAAGAAAATGGAGCTCTTCAAAGAATAAATAGTAAGCATAGGAGCAAAGAGAAAATAGCCACAGTAAAAGAAGAAAGGTGACAGAGGTTGGTCCAGTGACTGGGAACAAGGAGGCCCAGAGCCCGGGAAGCTGGCTTGCCTGCACATTTTGGTGAGGCTTTCATGGCTCCTCTACTCTGCTTCCAAGCATTTGAGACACAGCATTTTTGGGTCAGGAATTGGATCAATGAGGAGGAGTTCATTTGGCCCAGAGTCTCTTGACTCTCCAGGAGAGGTAGGTATCACTTAGTTAAAAGAGTGAGTCCTGATCATGGCAGATTTTCAAAACAAAATGAAAATACAAGTCTCACATGATGTGTCAGTCTTTGTGACCTGTACTTTTCATGTCATTTGTCTGTGTAGGCCTTGCAGGAAAAGCTGTGGAATGTGGCTGCTCCTTTATATCTCAAGCAGAGTGATTTGGCTTCAGCAGCAGCAAAACAGGTAAGTTCACTGAGACTTCTCCTCCCTCTGATAGGACTCTTTCTAGGAATTACAGTGCATGGAAGTACCATAGGCCTTTCTATGGTTCCCTGCCTCTGCTGTGGCCTCTGCAAGTTATGATAGAGGTTAGTAATAGGAAAAGCAGTGTAACTAGTGGACATAGCACTTTGCTTTGATGTCAGTCTCAAGTCGGTCTCTGATTTTCTGGGTGATAATGAGTAAGTTACTTAACCTCCCCTAATTTTTCTGCCTTTGTCAAATGCAGAAAATGTGGCAGTTGAATTAGAGAATTTAGATAATTAGATTCTTTTGTGTCCTAAAGTATTATCAGTTTATATTCCAGATATACTATGGTCTCATGAATCTTTCTTCTGAAAATATACTAAACTCAGTTGGACGCTTTTTTTGTATTTATAATTTGTGATATCTTTTGCATGTTAAAGGGGCCTTACATTTCTGCTTAGTTCATTAAGGTAGTACTTGGCTTTGTTTGCCTTGAACTTCTTTCTTTCTTTCTTTCTTTCTGGCCTTGAGTAGTACCCTTTCATTTGTAAGTATTGAGACTTGGTGAACCTCTGTCTTCTAAGGGACTATGTATGTGACTCAGAAGGAAGCAAATGACCATTAACTATGATTGTTTCATTATGGCCTGTTAATGATTTCAAATCCATTTTGTTAACTAACCCTTACAGTAATTCCATTACACAGAAGTAAGTATCAAGTCTATTTTACAGATGAGATAGTTAGAGCTCTAGCTATTAGAGTCAGAATTAATACCTAGAACCTGTTTTCTTTCTCCTGTGTAACCCAGTCTTTCATCTGATCTCAATTGCTGACCAGATCTGATATGTACACTATTGTAGAGGAGTGGAGCTCAATGATTAGAACCAAAAATGAATTGTGTTGGGAAGGTTAGGGCCAAAGAGCAGTAGTTTGAAAGGAAAGGAGGAAGACAATTACTATTGCTCTCCCCAACCCTAAGTATAGTTTGTTTTTTTTGGTTTTTTGGGAGGTTATTTTGGTCTTTTTCTGATAGGGTTTCACTATGCAGTTTAGGCTGGCCAGGAACTTGCAGCAGTCCTCCTGACTCAGCCCACTGAGTGCTGGGATGACAGGCTTGCACCACCATGCCTGGCTGTGTTAAGCCAGCCTTCTTGTGTCCCATTCACTATTTGAAGTTATATGATACAGGTGCTCTTTCTTCCCTAGATAGATGGGAACAAGGATCATGTCAGTAAATAGCTTGTATTGCCATTTCTCTGATGGCAGAGCCTTTAGAGAAAGGCAGCCCCAGAGGGAAGGAGAAGCTCATGGATGGAATAGTTGATTTGGGTAGAATGAAGTAAGAGCTTAAGTTCTACTGAGCATGATACTGGTCACAGACATAGTTTTCTGTAATTACTTCTTCCCAGACTGTGCCCAAGGAAGACTGTCTGAATGGCTGACATACAGTGAATTGTTTCTGATGTTTAATTTTTGGAAGAGTTTTCTTGGGAATTGTATTTCTGTATATGGTATATACAGGTTGTCCTTGATTTACAGTAGCTCAGCTTAACAATTTTTGGATTTTATACCCAGCAGCAATGCACATTCAGTAGAAACTTTATTTTACCTTTTGAATTTTGATCTTTTCTTGGCCTAGTAATACGCAACCCCATGTGACTAGGAGAGTAAACTGCAATTACTCTGTAGCACTGCGGCTGTTTGGTAGATTAGGTGTATTAAATGCATTTTCAACTTACCATATTTTAAACATATAATGGGTTTATTGGGACATAACCCCATCTTGATTTGGGAAGCATTTGGTGTTCATGTATTCCCACAGGACAGTGAGTTTTGTTTAGGGTAATGAACAGGGCTTTGCAATTTCATCAGTAGCTAAACTTATGTATCTCACATCACAGGTAAGATGCTTCTATCACCAAAGAAATCTTCCTTGAGTTGGCAAAGTAATTTATTCTTTGTTCACAAGGCATACTACATTGGCTACTGCATTCTGTCTTTTCATCGAAGGCTTGCCGTCACACTATAGGGCACACTTTTGTGACTCTTCTTGGCCCAAACTTGCTCTGCAGAGCCTGTTTTTTCCCCCTACCTTTAGTAGAACTTCACTACCATTAAAAAAAAATCCAAAGAAGACATACTATCGTGATTTCATATGTGGTATGTAGTTAAAAATCTCCATTTAGAATTAAAGCATAGGGATTTTTCAACAAAGAAAATCTCACTAACTCAGTGGTTAAACTGGTGGTGCACACCTGTAATCCTAATGCTTGGGAGGCTGAGGTAGGAAAATAGCCATGAGTTTGAGACCAGCCTGGGCCACATAGAGTTGAAAGAAAGCCTGAACTATTTAGCAAGACCCTGTCTCAAAAAATTAAAAAAAAAAAAAAGATTAAAATCTTATGTCAGAGTTTTACCTAAGAAGATGAGAATTCTATACTGTTCTCAGTTAAGACCCTGATATGCATACTGATTGTTAATTATCTTTACCTTATAGATCATGGAAGAGACCTACAAAATGGAGTTTATGTACAGTGGTGTGGAGAACAAACAGGTGGTGATAATACATCACATGAGGCTTCAGGCCAAAGCTTTGCAACTTATAGTAACTGCACGAACTACTCGAGGGTAAGTTGTAGTACTGGCCAAAAGGCCTTTCATTGTATTTAGAGTTCACACCAAAGTTAATAATTCATGACTAGAGATTAGGAAAGATTAGCTAAGGGAAGGACAGTCTATTCATTTTTTTTTTCAGATAGTCTATATTCCATTCTTACATCAGATTAGAACCTTGGAAATTCACTTATGTCTCTCCCTTCCATTACCTATAGTACAATTCAGGACTTCGCATGGAAACAAGGACATCTATGTGGCCCTTCTTGATAGATTTCTTTCCTTTTCCTGCCAGAATGCCGGGGATTGAATCCAAGGCTTTGCACATACTAAGCAAGAACTCTACCCACTGAGCTATATCCCCGGCTTTTTTTTTTGAGTCTCCCTATACAGTTCATGCTGGTTGTCACCTCACTTTGTAGCGCAGGCTGGTTTCAAGCTTGCAACGATCTTCCTGCCTCAGCCTCCTGAGTGCTGGGATTATAGGTGTGCACCGCCCATGCCTGGCTATCCTCAGCTTCTTGATAGATTTCTTTAAGAATTTAGTGCCAAGAATCAATTTTGATCTTTCAAAGAGACTAGCAAGCATTCTCTGAGGCAGTAAAGGTAATTAGGAGGCTGCACTGTGAAGTTAGACATAACTTATTCTGTGAGAAAGGAAAGATGCTTATGATGACATCTGTACTTTATATTTTTAAAAAATTCTTTTTTAAAAATTTTAAACAATTCTTTTTCAATTTAAATATAATCATAAAAATTAAAATACTGCAGAATATGTGATGATTTCCTGATAATATACCCCCTCTTTTCTCAAGCCATGGAAGTATGTAAATTATAAATATGTGCATTAATGTTAATGGAGTCATAGTGTACAATATTTTGCTTTTCTGCCTTCTGTTTCTTCATCCCACAATATGATTTGCTTATCTTTCCATATCAAGTAAAGATATAGTATGTTTGATCTTTACTTGTGCTACATATTATTTTATATCTTTCATTTGTATGCATTCCTGGGTATTTCTCTCCTGATTTTTTTTATTGGATTGATTGGTTTCTTTGTTTCTTTTCTTTTACAAGAGTTTAAAAGTTCTAATTCTAACCTAGTCAGGTGAGAGCCAATAGAGCCTAGCTTTAAGGCTGCTATCCATAATTGCTTGGCCTCACATTTCGGCTTTATCATTTGCAAACTTAGTGACCTTACACAAGTTACTTAATATTTCTTTTTCTCAGTTTATTTCTAAATGATAAAATGAGACAATAATAGTACCTATCTCTTCCTCATAGAGTTATTGTAAGGATTATTGAATCATTATATGTAAAGCCGCTAAAATACATGTATCACATTTATTACAAACATTTAATATTAGTTAATACCAGTTTTATAATTGTTATAATGTTTATATTTTTAATGAACATGTTATGATCACCTCTCCATTAAGATTTCGATGAAAGTTGGAAATTTAAGTGTGTTTTTGCTAATTTGATTGTCTCATATTATTTAAATAATTTGGAATTTCACTTCAGCTTTTTTATTTTGTCTTTTTGAGACAAGGTCTTACTATATAGTTCAGGCTGACCTTGAGCTCACTTTGTAGCTCAGGCTGGACTCAAACTCACAACGATCCTTTTGCCTTAGCCTCCCGAGTGCTAGGATTATAGGTGTGCTCCATCACTTCAGCTTCTTATGGTTTTATATTTGAAGATCCTCTCAAAATGTGCAGTAGTCATGGTACATTTATAAGATTAGATGAGTCCTACATAATTTTTTTATGGGAAAGTATATTGGGCCTGAACCCCCAGGCCTTTGTACTGAGCTACATCCTTCAGCCCTTTTCTGTTTTTTAATTTTTGAGATAAAGTCTCACTGAGTCACTTAAGGGAACCAGACTGACTTTGAACTTGTAATCCTCCTGTCTCACCAGCCAGGTTCCCAGAGTGCTGAAATTATAGGCATATGTCAGCATGTGCCTGGCCTAAGTTCTGTTTAACTCCAATTTGTCTGTAACTATTTTCTTAATATCACAAGTGCCATTTAAAAATCCTTTACTCTGCTGGCTTGGGGATACAATTCAGTGATACTTTACTAGCATGAGTGAAACTCTGGGTTTATTCTTGTATTTAAAAATCCCTTGTTCTAATTTATTTTGTATAGTATAGTATAGTATAGTATAGTATTCTCATTTAAACTTTGCGTTTCTGAAACTTTCATTTGTTTTCATAAATGAAATATTTTTAGAGTTCTGAAAATATTGCTATGTTGTCTTTTGCTATATAACAGTTTAATTAGGATGTCTGTTACTTGTTTTTTCCTTGTGTACAGCTTATTTTTCTTGGGTCTAAAGTATAAAATATTTTTTCTCATAAATTTTTAGCAGATTATGTCTACATATATGTTTTCTCTATTGTTAACTGTTTTTCATTTTTATTTTTAGCTTTTCAGTCTAATCTCTTACAGTGAATGTTAGACTTTCTGGATCTGTTTTCTTTTGTAATTTAAAAATTTTGGGTTTTTTTTTGTCTTATTTTTAGTACATAATTGCCATACATAATGGTCACATTCATCATAGGGGATCTGTATCTGTATATAATATGTATCTTTTTTCTTTTTTCTTTTTTTTTTTTTTTAATGATAGAGTCTCACTATGTAGCCCAGGCTGGCTTTGAACTCATGGTGATCCTCCTGCCTCAGCCTCCCAAGTGCTAGGATTACAAGCATGTGCCACTACACCTATCTTAATTCTTTTTTTCCCCACTCCCCTCCATTTCCTTCAATACTTCTTCCCATTTATAAAAGCTTTGCTTCCGTTTGTTCTTTCCATTCTCTCTTATTGTAAAATTCTGCTCCTTCTTTTCCCCTCCTCCCTTTGTTCCCATTGTTCTCATTTGAATATGTTCCTCTTCCTTCCCAGTATCTGCCCTCCATTTTGCTCCTTATTTACCCGTTAGCATTCTCACACAAGAGAAAGAATGTGATACTTAAACTTGTGTGTCTGATTTTTTTTTCACTTAAAGTTATGGTCTAAAAGTGCATCCATTTACCTAAAAATGATTCAAATGTATCCTTCTTTATGGCAGATTAGTATTCTATTTATATATATAAACACCATTTTCTTTGTCCATTCATTGGTTGATGGACATGTGGCTGTTTCCAAGATTTAGCTATTGTAAATTGTGCTGCTATAAACATGGGTGTGCATATATCACTGCATTATGATGGTTTTAACTTGTTCAGGGAGATACCTAGAAGAGGCACAGGTGGGTCAAATGGAATCTTTAGTTTTAGTTTTTTGAAGACTCTCCATACTGATTTCCATAGTGTGTGTGTGTGTGTGTGTGTGTGTGTGTCTTTTGATACAGGGTCTCACTACGCGGTTCAGGCTGGCCTTGGGCTCACTTTGTAGCCCAGGAAGGTCTCAAACTTGCCAAAATCCACCTGCCTCAGCCTCCCTAGTGCTAGGGTTACAGGAGTCGGCCACCACACCTGGCTTCTATAGTGGTTATACAAGTTTACACTCCCACCAATGGAGAAGGGTTTCTTTTTCCCCAACATTCTCACCAGCATGTGTGATTGGTTGATTTCTTGATGATAGCCATTCTTTCTGGGATGAGGTGGAGTCTCTGTTTTCTTATTTTTTGTTTTTGGTACCAGGGATCAAACTCAGGATTTTACGCTTGTCAAGCGGTGTCATTGAGCTAACCCCCTGGCCTCTCAGTGTTTTAATTTGCATCTCTCAAATGACCGGTGGTGTTGAACATTTTTTCATGTATTTATGTGCTGTTTGTACTTTTCCATCTGAGAAGTATCTATTCATTTCAGATGACCACTTTCAGATTGGGTCTTTAAATTTGGGAGATCTGATTTTTTTTTTTAAATGCTTTATATATTCTAGATACTAGTCTTTTGTGTGAAGAGTAGCTGGTAAAAAGCTGGTACTGTTTTGGGGGTTGTCTCTTCAATCTTTTATTTTTTTTTCTGTGCATTTTTTGTTTTGTTTTTCTACTCTATTCTGAGTAAATTCCTCAATATACTATTTATTTACCATTTTTGGTTTTTATCATTATTCATTTCATGATTCATTAACTGTTGAATTTGATTTCATTATTTTTAATTTCTATATGTGCTTTTTTCTTTTGCATTTAGCATTTCTCTATCAATCTAATAGCCTTTCAAATCTCTTAACTAATTTATTTGTTTATTTATTGTAATACTGGGGATTGAATCCAGGTAGCTGAGATTATAAGATGTACCACCACACTCAGCTTAAAATGTGTTTTTAAAAGCTTACTGTGCTTTCTTGCCTTGAGTTTATCATATTGAGGGCTGCTTGGTCTCCTTTATAGCCCCTGATTTTATTTTCTTTTTTTAAAAATTTTTTTAAATTTTATTTTAAAAGGGAGTAAAATTAAACACAACAAAACAGAACAGAATGGGACATAAGAAAGCATAAATTTCAAAGCTAGACAACCAGAGATCTTCACTATCTGTCATATTGTCTCTTGTTTTCTTCCAAATGGTTGTCCTTATCTTTGCATATGGAGAGCTCATAGTAAATAACATAGTCAATCTTTTCACAAGATGTGTAGTTCGCTGGCTCCCACTTGCTAGGCATGGCTGACTTTTGGCAGCCCGAAAGAGAGAGACCCTGGGGGGGACACGGATGAGGGACAGGACAACATGAGATGTCTGATTCTCAGCCCACACGCAGGCAGGATCACAGTTGCCCCCCCAGAGACGGGAAGAGTTCCTTGTTCTGCCGGCACTCTGGGTCAACCGCACGGTGCAGGTCCCGATGCGCCAGGGTCTCTCTCCTTCAGGCTGCCAAAAGTCGGCCACACTCACAGCCGCCACCCAGAGAGGGGAGGAGTTCCTTGTTCTCCCAGCACTCCGAGTCAACCGCATAGTGCAGGTCCCAGGCGCCAGGGTCTCTCCCCTGTAGGCCCCCTAAAGTCCACCATACTCACCTGCTATTTCTTTCTGATGAATTGACCATTCCATTTCCAAAGTTCTGAAATGGCCAACAGACCACAGAAAGAATTCTCTTTAGGCTCCTGTTTGAAACCAGCAGCTACTCCGATCTGCTGGCCTTGCTTCAGGACCATCCTGATTTTATTTTTTTATTTAGTTATTTGCTATTGTCATTGCATAATTAGAAATGAAAATGTAGACTGATTTCAATTTGTAATTGGTGCTGGCTTCCCAACAGTTGTATGTCAATGTTTGATTTTGCCCATTAATATCACCTTTCTTCGCTTTAAGGAAAAAATGGGGTTTCTTATCAGCAGGGGGTCATGTACCATGTACTTCATGGTTTGGAGAGAATTCCCAGATCTTTTTGTATTTTACTATTTGGAAACTCTCCAAGGTGGGGCTTCATAAGCATGCCAGAAAATGTCACTTTCATCCAAATTGCTTGCTTTTGTGGCCTTGCTTGGCTGGAATTCTCCCGTTTAACCTTCTCATTCCTGTTGTCTTTGGTAGATTAATCAAACTGTCAAATTTCAGTTCCCTTTCTGGTACTGTGTCACTTAAAATTTCAAGTGCTGCCTCTTTCTGGGAAACCAGTTCAAGTGAATGTTGCTTGTAGAATAGGTTTCCATGTGCTATTTTCTTTTTATTTATTGAACTAATATTTATTAAAAGTTGATTGTGTCAGGAAACATAGTGAGGAATATGAAGTTCCTACTCATACACAGTGTACATTTTAGTAGAAAGCTAAAATAGGTTAACAACTTTGATACCATTTGCTTACATATTTTACGTAAAGAGCTTTTGTCTGTTTTTACGTGACTAGGACTTAATGACTCCAATGAGTAATGCATTAATGAAAATAGATGGGAAGGTATATGCAGAAAATTATGTACAGTAGGTTTAAAAAAATGCACAAAGCTATAAAGACATTGGTCCAACATGCTCCCTGGATAATTCAGTTATTTGTTTTTACTGAAAGACATAATCTGTTCTCTGGAACCATGACAGTGCCTACTATGTTAGTTGGTCATACCTCTATAGAAAACATTATCTGTGAGTAAATTGCATCTAGAAGGAAGTATAAAGATACTAAAGTTTCCTGATATAGACCCCATAGTTTTGGGCTTCATTGAGTGCAGTGATTTTGTAACTGGCTGTGTCTATTGTGAGAACCCCAGGAGCTATGCCCACATTGTCACCAGTGGGATATGAGGCTTCTAAGCTGGAATGGTGTCACATTTGCCTGATGTGCATCTCCTTGTACCTGAGCTGTCAGCTGCAGGATCAAAGCTCTGCAACAGCTCTGGAGACTGTTGCAAGGACCCTTGTAGAAAGGGGACTTGACACTGGACTCCTTGGTGAGTCCAGTGCCAAGTGTGGCCTGTGATGATCTTTTGATTTTGAATGTTTCTTGAGCATGATATGCACCAGAGTGGTTTAATCGTGTCTTGGGATCCTGATAGATACTTCCCCTGGTTCCATTAGAAGTCCCCTATTTCTCTGAGGTAAGTATTATTTTTTTTTAAAACTGGGAGATGAACTCAAGACCTTGCACTTGCCAGACAGGTGCTGTGCTGCTGAGCTATATATCCCTGGCTGAGATACCATTCTTACAGTGTCATATATGTCTTCTTTTTTTCTGTAGGCTGAGGTTTCTGGGAATTCTGTTCCTTGCTCCTTAGTTTGCAGATTTCAGAAGCAAGTTACTTATTATATTATTATGTATTTCTTTTCTACAGAGTTGACCCTTTATTTGGCATGTGTGAAAAATTTTTACAGGAAGTAGACTTTTTTCAGAGGTAAGTATTTAATAACTTTTCTGACCTAATAACTTTTGGTTTTGCAGAGAATAACTTAACGAGCACCAAGAATGATCACAAACCTGATTACTTGATTTAGCTCATGTAGCCAAGATATCATCTGCATCGTTGTTCTCTAATATTCTTTAATGATATAAATGTCTTTGCACCTCAAAATTAAATATTCAGCTGAATAATAAGACATTTGGGATTGTTTGGATTCAGAACTCAGCTTGGCCCCAAAAAAGTAAGTTTTGTCATGAAAACTTACAGGTCTTTTTTGTACTTTTTTTTTTTTTTTTTTGAGACAGGGTCTTATGATGTAGTAGTTTGATGACATCAAACTCTCAGCAATCCTACTCCCTTCAGACTCCCAAGTGCTGGGATTACAGGTGTGCACCACCATGCCCTTGACCCTTTAGTTGAAATATCACAATTTGTCAGTTTTTCATCGCTGTTCCTAAATGTATGCATTTCTCTGCATCTACAAATAATTATCCTATACTTCTGGGTTTCTGTTTTATACTGTAGGAGAAATGATTTTCAGAGTTCTATAGGAAATGAACCAATTAAAACATACAGTAGAGTTGGAGAAGTGGGAGTTCACGTAGTTACCTGTGGTGTACTTACAGTATAGGAATTTTTTGCTTTTTGTCTTTTGAGACAGGGTTTCACTGCAATTCAGATTGGCCTTGAACTCACTATGTAGCCCAGGCAGTGATCCTTCTGCCTCAGCCTCCCAAGTGCTGAGATTACAGGCATGTACCACTGCCTCTGGTAGTATAGGATTTTAAAGGACTTAATCATTTCTTCCACATGTTGCCATTGCCATTGTGAACATGACCAAACCTGAGGTTTTTTTGACCGTATATTTCGCCTTTTTTCATTTGGTGGTGAGCTTCCTATAGGGCTTGGTTGTATCACCAACCTTTACCAGCAGAGGATGCTTTCTCGCAAAGGGCACCTTTCTCACTTGGCCCTGTCAGATACTTAGATACTTGCTTTAAATGGGAAATATATTCAGTCTTTATTTTTAGTTTTAGTTTTAGATTTTTTTTTTAGTACCAGGGATCGAACTCAGAACCTTGGTACTTGCCAGGTAGGTGCTCTGCCACTGAGCTATATCTCTGGCCGTTAGTTTTAGATTCTTTGAAAGTTTATTTTTATACAGTTGGGTTAGAGAGGTTTCTTAGAGAGCTGACAGCTCTGAATTGCCAAAGTTCCTTACTGTTCACTAGAATTACGTATTCTTTATTTATTTAATCTCTGAGGTTCTGAGTAGGTATCAATTCTGCAGTGAACTCTTTTTCTTACTGTCACCTTCCACAAAGCATAGTACTGTGGGTTCAGTCCGAGCTGGGAATGAGTAAAGTTTTCTGAGCTCAGTGCACCATTATCCTCTCTGAATCTCAGTGTTCCTATTGATTGAATGGAAACTCCATTAAGATATTCTTCTCCTTTGCTTACTGTTCTGCCCCTAGTACCTAGAATAATGCTTGATATTCAATAGGTCATAAAAACATAGTTGTTAATTAATAAACCTTTAAGAGGTAACTAAAAATGCTATAAATGTACAGGGTTAAATAAGATCACTTAAACCCCTTAAGTACATGTCTGGGGCAGAGTGCTTATTGAGTGTATCTTGTGATGGTCATGTTGCTATATTATAATTGGGTATCTGTGTCTCAGTCACATACCTTCTGTGCTCCTGCCTCAGGGCTTGGCAGGTGTTTAGGGTCCAACCTGTAGAATGTAGTCAAGTGCTAAAAAAAAAAGAAGAATGTAGTCAAGTGCTTCTGTTTGTTCCTTCAGGTGTTTCATCGCTGATTTGCCCCAGTTGCAGGACAGCTTTGTGGACAAACTCCTTGACCTTATGCCCCGACTCATGACATCTAAACCTGCAGAAGTGGTCAAAATTCTTCAGACCATGCTGCGGCAGAGTACCTTCCTGCACCTTCCCCTTCCAGTGCAGGTCTGGCCATGCTGTACCCCTCAGACCAAATCTGCCCTGACAGTGAGAACTGTCTGGAGCCGCTGGGCGAGGGCCTGCCCTGTGATTGTGTCCCATATGCCCCCTACCCATTAGACAAGAAGACTGAAGAGCAAGTTAGATTTCATTTTCCAGGCCTGACATGGGTTTATAGTCATTGTATTTTCTTGCTTATAGATCCACAAAGCCTCAGCCACCATCATAGAGCCAGCAGGCGAATCGGACAACCCTTTGCGATTTACATCTGGGTTGGTGGTGGCTCTGGATGTTGATGCAACCCTAGAACATGTGCAGGATCCTCAGAGCACTGTGAAGGTTCAGGTTGGTCGGAGTTTGATTTCCAGCAATTTTTACATGTTCCTTATATTGAGGCATTTAATTACAGAAGCCCTGTAATTTGTACCTGAGGGACTGCAACTGGGAAGAGAGGAGACATGAGGACATGAGCCTCTATCTGTGGTGACAAATGTGGGCTTGAATCCTAGCTTTACTGCTGAGCAGCTCTACCCTGAGGAGCAAGTTAGACTTCAAGCCTCAGATTCTACAACTGACAAATAGGAAGAGTTGAATTGAAATAAATATCCAGAATGGCTCACTAAATGACATTTTGTTCTTATAATGGAAAGCTTAAGATTTTATCTTTAGCACTGGGAGGAAAAAAAAATAAAGATTTGGGTGCCTATTGTTCCAGTATTGTGGACAACATAGCAAGACTCCGTCTTCGTGTGTGTGTGTGTGTGTGTGTGTGTGTGTATGTGTGTATGTGTGTGTGTGTGTGTATGTCTTTTTGAGACAAGAGTCTCACTATGTAGTTCCGGCTGGCATTGGGCTCACTTTGTAACCCAGGCTGGTCTTAAACTTGCAAATGATTCTCCTGCCTCATCTTCCCAAGTGCTGGGATTATAGGCGTGTGCCACCACAGCCTGCTTTTTTCATTTTTTACTTTTTTGAGACAGGGTCTCACTGTGTAGTTCAGGCTGGCCTTGAACTCATTAGGTAGTCCATACTAACCCTGAACTCACAGTGAACCACCTGACTCAGCTTCCTGAGTGCTGGGATTACAGGTGTGCACCATCATCTCTGGCTGCATCTTAAAAATAGGAGAAAAAAAGAGGGGGGGACTTGATTCTTTTTTGGTACTGGGGATTGAACCCATTAGACCTGTTAGGTAGTGCTCCACTGGTCAGCTATTCCCAGCCTTTAAAAATTTTGTTTTGAAAGGGTCTTGCCAAGTTGCCCACACTGTCCTTGAACTTGCAGTCCTCCTGCTTTACCTGCTTGGTAGCAGAGTTTACAGGCATGTGCCAGCACATCCAGGCACTTCACCTTTTTTTTTTTTTGAGACAGAATCTTGCTATGTAGTAAAAGCTTGCCCTGAACTTGCAGTGATCCTCCTGCTTCAGCCTATCGAGTCCTGGAATTACAGGCTTGTTCCATCATACCTGGCATGACTTGATTGGTTGTTTCAGGAAATTGTAATAAACAAAACTTTTCTAGGCCTTAGGTGGGTCAACTGGAAAGAAAAATGTATGGATGGAAAAAAGAAATGACTCTGTAATTTTTCCTGAGCCAGCTAGATATATTAGAGACACACAAGAAATGCTATAGATAGTAATCAGTTCAGACAGCCTGCGGTTACGCTCTACCCATACATCCACCGTCCTTCTGTTCATTCGTACGTGTGTGCATTAGTGCTTACTCTGTTGTATGTGGTAATGACCTCAGTTGTCAGGGAAGGTATGTCACGGCTCTTGCTTGCGATGCTCAGTCATTGCACAGGCAGTGATGGAACAGAAGTTCCATGAGCACACACTCCTAGGATAAGTTGAGAGTATTGTAGTGGAGCTGAAGGAAGGCTTTGTGGAGATGCTGGTGCCTACATGGGATTTGAAAGGAAGAATAGAGGAAAGTAGAAGGGAAAAGGAAATTTTTCCAGACATATAAAAGCAGAGATGTGAGCACTGATGGTGAGTACTTTATAGTCAGAGGACAGGAAAATGGATCAGGCAGGAAAAGCTTCCTGGAGGAGGTATGGATTTGCATTTGGTGACAGTAATTTTGGCTGTGGTGACAGTATGGAATCAGGACTCTGTCCTTCTAGCAGGAATTATTACAAATCATGAGACCTACAGGGAACTAATTCTGAGCTAGCTATGAAATTGTACTGCAGTTTTTCTTTTGTTTTCCCTCACATTTATGGTTTTTCATGCTTGCTGTACTTTTAAATTACTCAGAAGCATTAAAAATTGCTAAAGAGAGCCGTGTGTGGTGGCAGGAGGATCACTGCAAGTTTGAGGCCAGCCTGTACTACATAGTGAATTCAAGGCCAGCCTGCCTGTCTGCCTGTCTCCAAAACAAAACAAAACAAAACAAAACAGAACTCCAAAATGAGAACAATAACAGAAAACAAACAAACAAGTACTGAGGAACAGGTTGTAAGCCATACCAATTAAATTGGCAGTACCAGTATTATTTTTAAGAGTTCATAGGTGATTCTAATAGGCAGTTCAGTCAAGTTCCCTGATGAACTAAACCTAAATGAGATCAAAGACAGATAATTAAGGTTCATCTGCCAGGTTCTGTCCTTAGTTTTCATCTCTGAAACACCTCCACTCCTTGCACAGGGAAACTCTTTGATGCTTCTGCAAGGGGGAGCTGTCTTGAGGAAGCCCCAGCACTCTGAAAAGTGCTCTCCAGTCCAGCCGCACAGCCTGAGCACCTCATCTGTTCTGGGCACTGTTTTGGGTACTAGAATGTAGTAGTAAATGTGCCTTGGAGAGTATAGTCTCTGTTCAGATGATGTGTATTGTTCTTCAATGCAGACCCTCCAGGAACTTCAGTAATACTTGTTAGCCTAATGCGAGTATTATACTTAATCGTGGAAGATGTGACTGGATGTGATGTGCACACCCGTAACGCCAGCACACTGGAGGCAGAGGCAGGAGAATCACAAATACATGCCAAGTCTGGGCAATTTAGTGACTTAGTAAGACCTTATCTCAAATACAGAAAAGGGGTGAAGATTTCGCTCAGTGATAAGGCCTTGTGTTCAGTCTCCAGTAATTCAAGAAAAAAGAGATTGGTTTGTAATTTTTATAATTGTTCTGAAATTCAGAATATAATTCATACTGGCCATTTTCTTCTCCTGTTCTACCTGGGCTGCAAATTTCTTAGCTTCCCTCTTGGCATCAGTAGAGGGAAAAAAGACAGCAACCTAGCACCTGTCTCACAGCTTTTCTCCAGCGCAGTGTTGCCGAGAGAGCTGGGAATCCTGCAGTCTCTGTCATTTTCGTTCCCATGCTCGTCTCTGTCTCAGTCCGCCCCTGGTCCTCCTTTCTGAAAAACGAAGCCTATGTTCTGGAAGCAGGGACACCAGCTTCCTTCTGCTCTAGTTGCTCTGGGGCACACAGCCTGGAAAGGGGCGAGGAGAAACAGCTGAGGGAAGGACAGCCAGCACACTGGCCTGTAGTGCCAGCCACTTGAGAGGCTGAGCACAGGAGGTCCGGGCTGCTGTGACTTTGCTGATCGCGTGTCCCTGCTAACTGTCAGTTATGGGGTTGTGCGAGTGGCTTCTAGCCTGTGCGCACAGTATGAACCTGTATCTTAAGTTAAAAAAACAAAGGAAGAACTAGGGAGACCTGAGGAAAGTTAAAAGATAATTATGGGGCAAGCCAGCAAATACAATTCTCCTTGAATTTTGAAGCCAAAAGAACTGTGTAGCTCCCTACCATTGCCCTTATCAGTCTATTTCCATGCAGCAGGGCCTGTCTGGGCCCGTTACCATCTTTCGTTGTTTCTTTACTTCATTTATATTCTGGGTCATGCGTCAGGCCCTCTACACAGGTAGCAGCCAGGTCCTGGGGATACCGAAGAAAGATTTTATGGCAGTTTGTGAGGTGTGAAGATTGGCCAGTGATTTGAGCACACCCTTCATTGAGTGCTCTGTAGAAAGAAACAGATCTCTGTTTTCCTAGCTGCTTAAAACCTAGTACAGAAAATTAAAAACCTCCTATAAAAAACCTAAAGACATGCTGTCTGGTGATGGATGCTGGGCCCTGACATGTTTTAGAGCGAAGGGTCACTGTGGTGGGGTGCTTGGGAGGGTTTTCACAATCAGAATTAATACTGTTACCTCTTCTTGTACTTAATTATCAGGAATTCAGGAAACATTTACTGCTTGGTTCTAGGGCAGAGGGTTTATAGATATCTCTATAATCTTGGTGTCCCTTCAAGGAACAACCTTTCGTGAAAGTGATGTCATCTCTCTTCTCTGTTTTGGGGTTCAGAGTAGATGCCAGCACCACTTTTCTTATCTCTCCTACCCCTCCTCCGTCTCCTCTTAGGTCTTATATCCGGATGGCCAGGCTCAGATGATTCACCCCAAGCCAGCAGACTTCCGAAATCCTGGCCCAGGCCGCCACCGTCTCATCACTCAGGTGTACCTCTCCCATGCCGCCTGGACAGGTAAGGAGTTAGTGGGCTGAGATGGGTAGGAAAAGGTGCTCCTGGAGACCATTCCTATTCTTCAGCATTTGCTTTTTTGCAGTTTGCTGAGGATTTTGCATGTGTGTTGAGGATTGAACTTAATTCTGTAAGGATTTCATAAGCTCAAACTGGGTATCTTTGGACTGATTTGCTGCACTGGTTGCATAAGGAGCAAGATTCTGGAGATCATGAGAGCATGCAGTCTCCTAGAAAAGGCCCTGGGTTGCATGCCAGGGGACTGCTTTCTTGTTCTGACTCTGCTAATGAACTGGGCTGGTCACTGTTTTCTCACCTTCAAAATGAAGATGATAATTCCCAACCCGTAAATTTTTTGTGAGGGTTACTTTGGAAATTAAATAGTTTCATGTTTCTTCCCAAAGTTTTAAAATGTTTGTTTGTATCTGAATAATTCAGTGGATTCCCTTCAAACAAGTAACAGGTAAACTGTTCTTCCCTTCCGCATGGGCTGGCTTGTGGGATAATGCAGAGGAAGATATGTTCATGGGACAGATGAGTAGAACCGGACTAGTTTATGAAAAGATAACAGAGGTTGTGCAAGTACTTTAAAAAAAATTTTTTTTTAAATCTTTTAAAAATAAAATGAGAGTATATGGGTGCAGAGTTGTAACACTGCAGGCCTGGAGGGATATTTGGGAAAATTTAAAGAGACTCAGTCTGTAGAAACTATAATGCAAGGCAGAATTTGTCTCAGTGGTATTTCCTAAATCATGGCTCCAGAATGTGGCTTTTACTAGAAAAGGTGTTGTTAAAATATTTTTTTATTACTCCATGTTTGTAGCACATAATAATTACGTTCATTGTGGAGAGTGGGTACATGTTCATAACACATCTTAATTCTTTATTCTTCCCCCTTCCCCTCCCATCCCTCTCCAAAAAGGTGTTTAGTGGCACCAAATTTGGTTTATTTTCAAATTAGGGGGATGCCTTTTGGAAGTTTTGTTCATGACGTGTTTTAAAATATATAGAGAACTCCTTAATGCCATTACTAATAATTTCTCTCTGTCAGCAGCATTGGATGTCTGCTGACAACTCTGTGGGCCTTCAGAGAGGGATCGTAGGGTGGTGCCACTGGATGTAAAGGGAGCCTGTTCAGGGTTCTTGTCATCCAAAGTCTGGCATTGATGAGGGAGCATCCAGCAAAGCCTTTACCCAGCACCTGCTTCCCTGAGCAGCCCTCATTCCACATCTTTGCAGCCTGGCGTATTTTTGCGCTGTTTGCCTAAACCGTTAACCCCATAGAAAAGTACCCCCATCCCCAACCCAACCCTGTTTTCTCGTCCCTGTGATCAAACCCAGGCTGTCTTGCATGCTGGGGAAGTGCTTTTCTGCAGAGGCACATTCCCAGGCTCTGATGCAGGAATCCTGGATACAGAGAAAGATAACGCTGTGCTGTGAGTCAGGTTTGTTTTTTTTTTTAAACACGGTCTCACCAAGTTGTCCAGGCGGGCCTTGGACTCAGGATCTTCTGCCTCAGGCTCCCGAGTAAGTGGGAGTACAGGTGTGCATCTCTGCTCCGGGCTTCTGGAACAGTGTCATTTTGGGACAGATGGTGTTCAGGGAAGCAGAGCAAAGCATGTTAGAGTTCAAATGAGCCTGAAAGGTCTTAAGAGAGCTACTGACCTGTTCTCGGTCACACAGCAGGTGATGCCAATAGCAGAACCTAGGGCCTAGGCTGTCTGCTTTGAAGCTCAAGCTGCTTTTCACTAGGCTGTTTCTTCTTTCGCTGTGAAGGTATGTTAGTTTATTGTAGAACTGTTTTTAAAATTTTTTTAATTGCTAGGCTGTCCTGAGCCTGAAGACTTCTAACTCATCCTAGATTATGTGTGATAATTTGTTTCTCTGCCACTGTTACAGATTCCCGTTTAAGTCCTCTGCATAGCATTTGTTCATGTCAGACATTTTCTCACTTAATCATTTACTGTCTCCCATTTGCACGTATCTCACTGGAGTAAAGAATTTGCTCTTCTTTCTTCAGTGTCCCTAGTACCCCTATATCTTCTGTTCCTGGTCCCCAGTGTATGGTCCCAAACAAATAATAAAAGTGAATTGAATACATGCTTTTGATTATGCAATGAAATCCAGTAAATCCAATTCCTGCCAACTCTGGTAGGAATCAACCTTCTCTTCTTCACTTCCCAGATGCACACACAGAGGCCCACAGAGCTAAGGCTGGTTCTTTCCCACCCAAAACAAACAAAAAAAAAGGAACAAAGTGAACCTCCTAATTTTTTCCAGGCATGATGGACAGGCCGTGTGATTTGTCTCAGATGATATTTCATCTCCTTCTCCTACTATCTCCTCCTTGTTTTTTCTGTTTCCCCCTATGGCATTTGCTTGAATTGCCATTCATACCAAATTCTGAGAAGGCAAAATGGCCCCCGCAGAGTTGAGTGCTGCATCAGCAGCCCTCCTGCCCTCCTTCACCAGGATTCGGCTCTTTGAAAGTGCTGTGAAACCGCACACGTGGCTGTGGTCTAGTGTCTGGGGTGGAATGGGAGTGTGTGGTAGACACAAGGGCAGTGCTGGTGTTGCAGTCCCTCTCATGGTTGATGGGTGGCCGCGTGTGATGTGGGCATGTGAGTGCCTCGTGGCTGGTAAATGCCGATGGGAGGCTGCACTCAGTCATGCTGAGCTCGAGTTGGCGAGGATGTTTTGGCTTTAGCTGCCTGCAAATCTTTTCAGTCTTGGAGGATGCCATTCCAAGCTCTGCTCTGACCCTCAAGGGACGTCTGCAGGTGACCGGGACCAGCATTGAGAAATCCCGGTGACTCTGCCATCCTGGTGACTTTCCATCCATCCTGCTCACTCCTGCCTCCTAATCCTCTTAGCCTGGAGGTTGATTTGAACTCTTTTACCTTTTGTTTGGGCTGCTCCCAAATAAGGAGGACATCCCAAACTCCTTCTGCTCCAGGCCTTTGAACTTGCCTTTTGGGTTTTTCTAAATCTTCTCCCCCTTCTTTAGTATGGAAGCCATGTGGTTAAAAGAAAGATCAATTGTTTCACTTTATGACCAGGTTCAAATTTTTATCACAGATAGGGATCCTCAGAGAGGGATCCTCTCTGAGCTGCAGGATTTTTTTTTTTTCAAGATAGTGACAGTCTTTCTTTCATCATGTGAATCATGTGACAGGATAAGAATTCTTGGGCTTGCCAGGTGTAGTGGTGCATGTCTGTAATCCCAGCACTCAAAAGGCTGAGGCAGGAGGATTGCTGAGTTCAAGACCAGCCTAAACTACATAGTGAAACCCTTTCTCAAAAATAACTCAAACTCTTAAAACTGAACTGTTTATCTAGATGTGAAGATAAGCCCCAGCACCTTGTGACCCTTTGTCCTGAGGCTGGCTTCTGTCAGAGAAGGATGTTTACCTCTCTTGAATTACTCTCAGATCATCTCAGCAGCTCTGCTTCTGAGCTGCTGGGAGCCCAGAGACCCAAGGAGGAAACCATCATGTCTGCAGGCTGGGATCAGCCCCACAGATTCAGGCTGGGAAAGGGTTTCTGTTTGGTGAGGGTAAAGGCAGGGATGTGGACAGATGAAGAAATGTTCTTCAAACCTCAGTGCTTCTAGTTTTGATGTTTCCTCTCAGTTGTTCGCGGCTGCCCGGTCTCAGAGGCTCCCTTTTGTCTTTTCCCAGAACCATGCCAGGTTGCAGTGAGGCTGTTGCTGGCCTACAGCTCCAGTGCGCGGACTCCAAACTCCCTGTGGACCGAAGGCGGTGAGGGTTCACCTCAGGTGGAAACCGGCATCGAGGGCACCATCCCCTTCAGCAAGCCTGTGAAAGTGTACATAATGCCCAAGCCCGCGAGGCGCTGAGTTACGAGCAGTCTTCCCAGCCATGGCCTGCATAGCTGTCGCTGAGCCAGACGCCTGGAACATGTCATTGAAAATGGCATGTAGGTATAAGGAACATATGACCCATACAGTCTCACTTGGTATCACATGCAGGATAAATTATTTTTGCATTAAAAAACCAAAAACATTACATTTTACTTCCCCTACTGCCAATAATAAAGCTGAGCTTTTCTACTTTATGGTCCTTAAGAACTATGTGTGGCTATGATGTCAGCATTTATTCTATATACTTCTACGCTTAATTCTGAGATACAAAATGCAATTTTCTAGGCACTTCCAAAGAGCTGGTTATTTGAGGCAAAATCTTATTTCTTAAAGTGATGGTCTGTTTGCCAGGGCTAACCTGAAAGCAGCTTTAACAGCTGTGGTTTTTAACCACAGAGTTTCTGAAAGACCTTAGATCCTGGTTGGTTCGCAGAGAGGCCTGTTCCCTAACTCAGTCGGTAGGTAGGCCAAGGATTGACTGAACAGCTGGAGAATGAATCATTTTCACCTGGAGAGGAATATTTGCTCTTGCCTGCCATTTCCTTAGGGTCCTTTTGCCTTTAATAAAGTAAAATAGAAAAGCTGTATTTTAGAAGAGAAATCAGCACTGTGGGATTCAGTGTAAGGGTACGATCATTTCCTGCTACATCTCCAGTGAGCCGGAGCTGCATGTACGAGGTGCAAGTGAAACGGAAAACAGTGTGCATTAGAGAGGTTAACTGGCAAGGCCTGTGCTGTGTACTCTTCCTATTTAATCTTCACAGCAGCCTAATACGGCATAGAGATTAAGTACATAGTCAAGCCTGTATTCATTTAAATCCCAGAAGATGCCAGAGTCCTGTGCTACACTATCTCAGGGCTAGTATATTGGTACTGCCCCGGAGGTTTGAATGTGTCTCCCAAAGTCCATGTGTTGGGAACTTAATCCTCCATGCAGTAGTGTTGGGAAGTGGGGTCCATGAGAGGTGGTGAGGTCCTGAGGATCGTGCCTGATGAATAGATTAGTGTCACTATCATGTAGAGTGTGAGTTACGACAAGAACAGGTTTGATGTAAAAGCAAGTTTGGCTCCTTTTCTACTCTTTCTTGCCCTCTTGCCCTTGTGCCTTCCGCCATGGGATG
This sequence comes from Dolichotis patagonum, assembly GCA_004027295.1. Classification (NCBI taxonomy): domain Eukaryota; kingdom Metazoa; phylum Chordata; class Mammalia; order Rodentia; family Caviidae; genus Dolichotis; species Dolichotis patagonum. Next base: position 11,381 of record PVJX010015960.1, on the reverse strand, counting down.
ACAGAGCATGGAGAGTCACCAGATGCCAGCATTGTTCTTGAGCTTCTAAGCCTCCAGAATAGTAAGCCCCATAAATTTCAGTTCATTTTAAATTCCCCCCCATTCACAGATATCTTGTGGTAGTGGCAAAAAATAGCCTAAGACAATGGCACATAGACTTCAGATCTTTAGCTCTCTGTGCCTCAGTTTCCTTATCTGCAAAACAGAAATAATAGGTCAAGAGCTGTAGAGTAGGATGGATTACGTAATGCTTGATAGAATCTGAGTCTGTAGCAGGCTGGATCATATATAGTACCTAGAGAGCCCATAAAAATAATAGCAGGATTCTACAGTGTTCAAGGATGGAAGTGGAATTTAAATTCAAGCGTGTTTTGACTTTCAGTTTGATGCAGTTACTTAACTGTGTGCCTGGCAGGTTACACAAATGAACTCGTTTAACCTGAAGGACCACCCTGTGAGGCGGGTAGTGTCTTCATTTTACAAATAAGGCAGTTGAAGTTGAGAGAAATTAAATATCGTGTCTTTAAGTCATACATCTTGAATTTAAGCAGGCAGCTGGCTTCAACAGCTTTTATGACTCTGTAGAGGGTCAAGGAAGGGAAGACTACCTTCAAGGAGTGGATTGTCGTGTTCTCACCTGTTTTATACATCTCAAGAATGTACCAGCAGTGGGCTCTCACATGTGGACACAGGATACCCAAAAAAGGTTCCAGCCTTAGAGAGAAAATAAAGCTTGAAGCCAGGCTGACACATACCACCATCCTGACCTGACGCCAATTGCTGGGTACAAGCAGAGATGAAACCATGAAGATTGGGGCTGCCAACTGAGTATATCATGCCATAACTATCAGATATGTTCTCAGGAATAAACACAAGGTGCTTCTCAGATGTAGTACCATCTTTATGAAAATCATTCCAGCTCACCTCTCATTTTACAGCTGGGGAAACAGGCTTTGAGGTAGTATCTGCCCTTTAAAAGACAAAGCCAGGACTGTACCCTCTCTGAAAACAGAGGTAGGTTGTTTTTTGTTTTGTTTTCTTTCTTTCTGTTTTTCTGTTTTTTGCCAAATGTAGAAATACATTAAGGAGTAGGTTCTGGCTTATAGCAGAATACATTTTTCTAAGCTTTGTGAGACTAGAACGAGATAGTAGCAGCTGTGGAATTCCCCAGGCTGGATGTGTTAGACAGAGGTTGAACAAGCTCCTGACAAGTCTGTTGCTGAAGGATTCAGTTATCACCTGCAGAGGTGGGCTTAACATTGCAAATTCTTTGTACATGGAAGTGTTTTTGGGGGGTGGGAAGGCAGGGGCTTTATTTTTTTTCTGGTACTTGGAATCAAACTCAGGACCTTGTGCTTGCCAGGCACATGCTGTCCTGCTGAGCTCTATCCCAGGCCCTATTTTTATTTTTCTTTTTGAGACAGGGTCTTCCTGTGTAGCACAGCCTGGCCTTAAACTTATGTAGCCCAGGGTGGCCTTACACTTGCAGTAGTCCTCCTGCCGCAGCCTCCCAACTACTGGGATTACAGGCATGCTCTACCACATTCGGCTTACGTGAAAAGCTTAGGTTCAGTGAAATACGGTAATTTTGATTTTTTTTGCGTTTGGTCTCATATTTTTTCACTGGCATGAGAAAATATTGTACATACTATACAGGCCTAGAAAAAAGAATGTGGTATTCCATTGTGATACCTTCATTTATAGGTGAATGCCTAAGCCCAGAGAGATAAGAGTTGGTGGTAATGCCAAGGCTGGATCCCTGGCCTGCCAGTTCCTAACCCAATGTGGTCTATATAACAAGCATCTGTTCATAGTAAGTGGTCTAGCACACAGAGCAGTCAGAGCACTAGACACCTTCTTCATCTCACACAAGCAGCCATCAGCCATCCTCTGGATTCTGCTTCCTTAAATGTCTCTTGAAGCAATCCTCATTTATTCAGTCTCCATCTGGATGTAGCCGCCATCATTTCTCAAGTGTGACATTAGTCTCCTGATGGTCTTGTCGTCTCAGTCTTGCTCACTTCAGCACAACTCCTGGTACACTTGAGTGAGCCTGTGAGTCAAGGGTACACTTAACAGTACTGTGGTATGCCTAAAAGAGCAAGCCCAGAGATTCCAGTTTCTGAAAGGACTTTATTATGTATTTGGATTTTACATGGTGTAATTGAAGGAATTCTTAGAAATCACTCAGGCTAGAGGAATGTGGGCAGATTGAGGGTTGTGCTACTTATAAATTGAATTAGGTTTCAATGATTAATACATGGGACTAAGTGTAGTATCACACTGAAAAAATAACCTTCACTCCAAGTAGTATCACACTGAAAAAATAACCTTCACTCCAAGTTTTACAAACTTCTAGCATTGACCATATGGAATTGGTGGATTCACAGGTATTAATCATTAAAATTCCCTCTAGATTTGGAAGAACTGTGTATTAGCAGGTTTTATACAAAGTTTAATAACCCATTAGCAGATACCACTATCTCGAAGATGTCAGAACTAAATTCTCTTTAAAGAGCTCGCAGGAATAGTCACTCCACCCACACTTCATTGATTCAGCACCCACTGGAGCTGTCTCACTATATTTGACCCTCTGAAGGGAGGGAGGAGGGAGAAAGAAGCAGGGAGATTGCATCACTAGAGAAACAGTGTGAATTTCATCAAATATCCCTCCTAGCTAAATAGGGCTGCCTCTGAGCGGAGGCAACAGATCCAGAAGGATCTGTCATGCGATAAATGTACCAAGAGCTGCAGAAAGGGCGCTAAAGAATCTCTCCAAATTGAACTCTGTGTAGAGTAGATGATGTGTGTGAGAAGTTCACTCCTGCGACCTCGGGAGCCAGCAGGGCCACACTTTAGTCCACTTGCTCAGTGAACTTGGAAAAATAACTCACTTTCCATGCTGATTCTCTTAGTTCATTTTTTCTTTCCAAGCCACATCTTAGCTTGCTCTGCAATCTAGGGATTAACTCCCAGTCAGACACCTAAGTGAGCCACCTTGGTGGCAGGGTCGTGCAGAACAAAAATTAGCCTTTCGGGGCTGTTGCCTCAACAATGGCCGAGGTAGAATGCTTTTATTTAATTATGGATTGATAACATATTTGGTAAACTTCTAGTAAAATTGCTGCCAAGTAAAGTTTTCTTCAGTGAATTAGTGGACACTTTATTAAGATTCAGCATAGGTTTCACCTCCTTTGTGATGTCTTCCCCAATTTTCTTTACATCTTGGTATGAAAAATTTGTCTTTTCTGGTGTGTGCCATTACTGTGCTTTGTAACTAATATATTAACACCTGTATCATCAGTATCTTTCTCTTTTATCTAACTGCTGACGTCAGATACTATAACTTAAATCCCTCTATCCTCAAAATCCTGTAACTACAGGTTTAAGGAAATTAGTAATAACTTTCAGTAAATGGGCTTGAAAGAGAGTTGCTGAATAAATAAGTGAGATAGTTTTTGGGCTGCAAAGTTCTATGAATTTATGAAACAATAAATTGCTACATTAACAACCATAAAATGAAACTAGTTGGTTTATACAGAATTATTAATGGAAAAATAATGATGGCAGTGGTTCCAACTTACTGAGTCCTTACTGCAGGCCAAGAAATGAGCTAAGACTATGAATTACCTCACTTAATACCTATGGAGACTCCAGGTACTAATATTTTCCGTGTCTGACAGATGTGAACAATGAAACGCACAGACATTAAATAAATCCCCAACCTGTGTATAGCAGGAATGGTAGTTCAAAATCAAGGTTATTTGGCCCCATAGTCCACGCCCCTAGGGTTTGTTTTGCTTTGTTTTGACAGGGTCTTACTTCCAGCTGTGCTTGAAGTCACTGCGAAGTAGGCTAGCCTTAACCTCACAGTGATGCTCTTGTCTCGGCCTCTTTTCTAGGGTTACAGGCATGTGCCACTGTGGTTGGCTCATAGCTCTATAAAGAGGGAAAGACATGACATAGGTGATGCTGATAACTTAGAGTTCTCTTAGTCTGTTCTACGGTTTCACAAAGCATACTTGAGCATTTAATAAAACAAAGACTATCTGAGCAGACCTCTACAGTTACTGCCACTTTATCCAGGGCTCTGTTCTGACAACATACCAGAAATAATTCATCATTCTGTCTTCTTATTCTACTTTAGTTTTTCATAACTGATTCTACATAATGTATTTACTTGTTTATTTTCTCCGTGTAAATGTAAGCCACATGAAAGGGCTGTTTTTGTGTGTGTGGGTGTGTCTCTGGAGCCTGTAGCAGTGCCTGACGTATAAAATGCTTAAGAAATACTCGCTGGTTGATGGCTAAAGATTCCAAAGCATCAAGTGGTATATGATTTTAATGTTCTGAAACTTATTTCACCTTCAAGACACACATCCTTTATTTATTTTTCTGAAGTTTCACATACTTCCAGCCTAACACTGCATTATTCAAATTCAGTAAACACATGTCTCGTCATTTAGATATTCAGCAACCTCAAGGACAGGGACTCTGGCTTAGCTGTCCATGTATTTCAAGAGCCTGGCACAGGACCTGGCTCGAGCAGGTGTTCAAAAGTGTAGAGGAGGCTGATGAGACAATAGTAAGAGTGACAGTCACAGGCAGCATTGCTTAGTGATTTATTTTACACTTACGGCTACATTAGCAAGTGGAATGGAAGACGCCTCCCACCCTGACCCCTTGTGCAACCAAGGCATTGTATTCTTTCACTGCCTGCTCTGTCTGGAGGACTCGCACGTCAATGCCTTGGTTCCTGAGGTACTCCACGGTGGAGGGAGGAACCTGGGAAGGAAGAAGAGAGAAGAGTAAGGATGTGCGGGGTGGGGGGTGGGGGTGTTTCTTTCCTGCCATAAAGGAAGTGCAGTCTACAGAATTAGTAACATTTGTCACTCCTCAGTCACCCAGTGTTACTAGTCCAAAATTTATGACAGTGAGCCCCAATGAGTCAAAGCGGCTCTAAGGGTTAGAGGTGAAAGTTCAGTGGTACAGTATGTGTTAGCACTCTTGAAGCCCTGAGTTTAATCTCTAGCACCAGAAAACAAAAAGGTGCTTTGAGAAGGTGACAGAAGTGTAACACAAAAAGCTCAAGTGAAATAAAAATGGGAAATGCATGGCTTTTGTAGTAAGTTGTGGACTTACTACAGTGTAGCCTTGGGTAAGGGAATTTATTGCCTAGGCCCTTCTTTCCACATCTGTAAATTAGGGAGAATAACACCTAGTTCCCAGCATTGGAATAAGAATGAACTAAACAAAAGTATGGAAAATTCATAGCATGCTGTAGAACTCAAACTATGTACATTTTAAAAGTGGGTTATCAACCAAAAGATCTTTGACTAGTTATTTAAAGTATCTCAGTCCTAATTTCTTCACCTCTAGAGATAAAAATGCTTACATTACACAGTTGGTGTGAGAATGGACTTAACCCATGTATGTGTACTGCAACTCAGAAAAGGCCTTTCTTTTCTTTCCTTTTTTTTTTTTCGTGTGTGTGTGTCTTTTTGAGACAGAGTCTCACTATGCAGTTCAGGCTGACCTTGAGCTCACTTTGTAGCCCAGGCTGGTCTCAAATGCTCAGTGATCCTCCTGCCTCGACCTCCTGTATACTGGCATTAAAGTCACGCACCACCACACCCATCTAGAAAACTCACCTTTTTGTTCTTAAGTCATCTTTTTGTTCACAGTATTTATTCTGTGAAATTGTCTAATTTTTATTTACGAGGGAGATGAAACTTGTATTATTTATCTCATTGTCGTAGTGCTTACAATAGTGTCTGACCTATATAAAATGTTTTTTTTTTTTTTTTGTACAGGGATCGAACTCGTAACATTGTGCTTGCCAGGCAGGCGCTTGTGCCACTGGGCTAAACCCCCAGCTAGAAAATGCTTAATATGTATTTGTAAATGAATTTATATAGAAGATAGCTCAATACAGGCAGCTGTTACTGGATGATATAATCTCAACTCTGGCTTGTCTTGAATTTTTTGTACAAATAGAGTTCAATTAGACTGCCTCCTAAGAAGGAGGTGGATAAAATATTTTTAATATGCCATGTATTACTTTTCTGTATGTATAAAAGATCTATAAAAGAAGCTTTAGATGCAGAAATTACTGCCAGGGATTTAGCTCAGTGGTGTAAGCACCTGCCTGGCAAGTGCAACTTTGTGAGTTTGATCCCAGGTACAAAAACAAACAAACAAACAAATAAATAAAATCACTGTAATGGGAAAAATTAGTTTAAATTTTAAAATGTGAATTAATAAAAGGCCCCTGTATCAGTATGGAAGATTATAGGACATCTGTGTAAAGGGGAATATGAAGTAGCTCTCACCGTACTTACGTGGAAGTCTACTTACAGTGTAACGAGGGAGAACCATACATACAGTGTGAGCTGTTTTAGATGATATGGTTATAGGTCTATATACGTGCAGGTCTGTATGTAAAAGCATGTATATATTTGCAGATACAGAGAGCACTGGAGAGATATATATTCATGTAGACATTGGTAAGATCTCTTTCATCTTTTTAAATCTACATTTCTGCACTAAATCTTTTTTTAATTAGTACATGTTTGCAATACAGAACGAATACCTTTGTGGTGGGTAGTTGGTACATGTACATGACCTATTGGAATTCTTTTTACATAGGCTTCCTCTCCCCTTTCCCAACATCTTAGTCCCCTTCTCATTCGCCAGTGATCTATCTCTATTTCCTATTTCTGCATGAAATCTTAAATTTTTTTTATTTATGTATTTTTTTAGATAGAGCCTCACTATGTAGTGCAGGCTGGCCTTGAATTCACAGTGGTACTCCTGCCTCAGCCTCCCAAGTGCTAGGGTTACAGGCATTGCCACTACACCTGGCTTTGCCTTATAATGAACATGTTTTCTTTTTACTAGTACATGTTTGCAGTACATAATGTTCACATCCCTTGTGTGCAGTTGGTACACGCACATAGCACATCTTAATGCCATTCTTCATTTTCCCTTCCATCTCTTGATCCCCTTCCTCATTGAGAACAATCCATCTCCCTACTTTCTGTTATCTGTATTTGCTCCTTATAATTTGGGATTTTTATCCATGTGACATTTGACTTGTGTGTCAGATTTATTTCATTTAACATGGTCCCAAAGTGTATCCATTTTCCTATAAATAGCTCAAGCTTTTTTCTTTTTATAGCAGAGTAGTGCTTCACTGTGTGTAAATACCACATTTTTTAATCCATTCATCTGCTGATGGACACACAGGCTGTGTCCAAGATTTAGCTATTATGAACTGTGCTGTTATAAACATGGGGATGCACGTACCACTGTAATATCATGTCTTTAACTCTTTGGGATAGTACTTAGGAGGAAGTAACTGGGTCAAACAATATATGAATATGTACTATCTGTGTAAGTGAAATTTAAAAATCAGAGTTTATTTTCCTGAGAGAGGCAAAAAGAGTAACTTGAATGTGTCCAAGAAAAGAACAAGTATTATAAAATATACTATAAAGGGGCTGGGGATTTAGCTCAGCAACATAAGTGCCTGCCTTGTAAGCGTGCGGTTGTGAGTTCGATCCCCGGTACGGATTTAAAAAAATACTATAAAATGAAAAGGATCAAATACAGTCATGTGCCTTGTAATGGATTTTTGGCCAGTGACTGCATGTACCAGGTTTTCTCACCTGGTGATGTTTTGCAGCCATGTTGGTGTAAGTACATGCTGGGCAGTGCAAACACAGTGATGAAATCACCTAACGACATACTGCTTAGGATGTCTCTGTTGTTAAGCAACATGTTAACTCTTAGTTAACTAAGTTAACTCTAAGTTAACTAAGCTTAACTCTGTTGTTAAGCTGTACTGGTCACTGCATCACTTGAAAACTTCTGGGGTTAAGGTATTTCTGAGAAACAGCAGAAACAGCATAGTCTTGGGTTTAGGTAGACTTAGCCCAACTTGATGGAGCAGCATAGTGTTTGTCATCCACTGGCTCAGCAAATGAAACACGGAGATGACCTCTAAAGAAGAACCCATCTATAAAGGCAGAGGTCTAAGAGACTGCCACTGTTTTCAGGAATGCTGTGCACAGCAGTACTTACCTTCAAGGCCTCGTTCATCCCTCGGCCAATCACAAGGGTCTGTACACCCTTCTCCGCAACCTCCTTCACATCTGCAGGCTGCACGCCAGGAGAATGCTGGATATGAAATGAGAAACAGTACTAGTCCTTTGCAACAGGCATTCCTCTGTGTGTGTGTGTGTGTGTGTTTCTAAGGATTGAACTGAGGGCCTCAATACATGCTCCATCATTGGAGGTAGAGGGTATCCCCAGCCCTTTTTTTTTATTTTCAGAGTGGATCCTGCTAAATTGCTTTGCTGGCCTTCAATTTACAATCCTCCTGCCTGTCTTCTGAGTAGCTGGGATTATAGGTATCTGGCTGCAGCAGGCATTTACATAGGATTGACTGATTCATTCAATCATTCACTCATTTATTGAAGTGTTTACTGGGCTTACTTTGCACAAGCATCTGAGTCCTTAGTCCTGATAAGAGAGAAGGCAGTACTTCCCTTAAGGCGCTCTAAGTCTAGTGAAAAATTTAGAAGACTAAAAAGAATTTTCAGTAATTGTACAAGTAATACAGGAATGTCAGGGTACTGTGAGAATATATATAAAGTGGGCATGGTGGCAGATGTAATCCCAGCACTTGGGAGGCTGAGGCAGGAGGATCGTTGCCAGTCTGTTGCCTGCTTGGGCTACATAGTGAGTTGAAGGCCAGCATGGATAACATAGAGACCTTGTCTCAAAAACACACCCAAGAATATAAAGAAAGGACACCTAGTTCATATGTGGGAGGTCAGGCCAGGTGGTTGGGGAAGGTGACATTTAAGATGAGAGAACCAGAAGATGAGCAAGAATAGTTAGGTTAAAGGAAATAAGGAAACAAGACTTTTCATATACAGGGAATAAAACATACAAAGGCTGAGAAGAAAGAAAAAGCCTAGCAAACTACAGGTAGTTGAGCACAACTCAAATGTAGACAGACATGTGATAGGAAAATAAACAGTTGCAGAATATGTTAAAACTTGGACCTTAAAATCTCAGCACTCGAAAAGTGGGGCCAGATAGAGGCCACTCTGAACTACACAGTGAGTTCAAGGCCAGTCTGAACTACGTTGTAAGACTCAAACAACAATAGGACCTGGGACATAGCTCAGTGGCACAAGCATCTGCCTGACAAGCACAAGGTCCTGAGTTTGATTCCTGGTACAATAAATAAATAAATAAATAAACAAACTAAATAGAAAAATTGAACCTCAAAAAACTTTGTAACAATCTACACTTTTTCTCTCCTGAGCTCCTTTTCCACTGAAGCCCAGGAAATTTTTTTATCCTTTAAAACCTCTCCTCCTATCCAGCATGGTGCCACATGCCTGTACCTAAATCTAATGACCATAGAGAGGTGCTTTGCCTAGTAACTGGACAATTGTGGGTACACAATAAAAATTACTTTAAATGTGAACCTAATCTTCCCTAGGACAGAAGAGAGCTAAAAGGCTAATAAAAGAGACAAGAGGGAATATTAAAAAATAACTGATAAAAATCAAAGCAGACTCAAAGAATATGGGAAGCCAGGTACACAGGCATATGCCTGTAATCCCAGCTCCTCAGGAAACTGAGGCAGTAGAGTCACAGCACAAATTCAATGTCAGCCTGGGTAACATGGATCCTGTCTTACAAAAAAAAAAAAAGGAAAGCAAACTATGTCCAAAGAAAGTAGAAGATAATAATAATAATAATAATAATAATAATAATAATAAAAACAGGAAACAATTCAATATAGCAAACGAAGAAAACCTTAAGTTTGTTATTGAACAGAAAATTGAAGAGTCCTGTATCTGTTAGACACTGAATTTATAATTTAAAACCGTTCCATGTGGTGGGGGATGGGGAATGCTCTAGGCACAAATGATTTCTCTGCTAAGTTCTTAAATATTTATTAAAGATGTCAGCAAAATAATAGCACATTGAAGGTTTGTTCAACATTCAAAAGTCATTAAGCAGCTGTGTGTGGGTGGGGTGTCTGTAATCTCAGAACTGTGGGGACTGAGGAGGAGCCTAAGTCCAGGCCTAGCCTGGGCAACTTAGCTACTCAGACCCTGTCTCAAAATTGAAGAAAGGGCTGGGGCTATAGTTCAGTGTGAAGGCCCTGGGTTCCATTCCCAGTACTGAACCCCCATCCCAAGTCATTCATCATAGAATAAAGAAAAAACCATGGGCTGCTGGTATAGCTCAGTGACAGCTTGTGTACTTAGCAGGCTGAAGCCTAGGTTCAGTCTCCAGGCACCCCCCTAGAGGAAGAAAACTCATTATCATCCCAAGTGATGTAGGAAAAGCAATGGACCACGTTCACCATCTGCTGAGGGTCTCATCTACAAACTCCCAGCAAACTAACTTAGACAAGCACCTTCTTCCCTGTGGTAAAGAACCTCTTAGAAAGACAGATAGCTAAACGTGGATTAGAAAAACTGATAGCTAAACATGTTGAAATACTAACATTTCCCCCCAAATATTAGTCATAATGAGTATTAGATACTTCCTTATAATTTCTTTAATCTGTTCATTCTACCCTGTCCACTCCCAGTATCCCTTGTTTGGACCATTGCAATAACTGTCAGACTGTCCCACATAAAACTAAGATACCTAAGATATAGCTAAGATAATTGTACTGCTAATTCTAATAGTTCATGGAAAGGAAAAGTTAGTGCTTACACTGTGATCAATTTTGCATGCTTATATTTGGTTATCTGAGGAACTATTTTGAAAATAACAATATATAATATAACCATTGTTCTGGCCCTGAAGCAAGGCCAGCAGATGGCTGTAGCTGCTGGTTTCAAACCGGAGCCTAAAGAAAATTCTTTCTGTGGTCTGTTGGCCATTTCTGAACTTTGGAAATGGAATGGTCAATTCATCAGAAAGAAATAGCAGGTGAGTATGGCGGAAATTAGGGGGCCTGCAGGGGAGAGACCCTGGCACCTCAGGACCTGCATCATGCGGTTGACTCGGGGTGCAGGGAGAACAAGGAGCTCCTTCCCTCTCTGGGGGCAGCTGAGAGTGTGGCAGACTTTCGGCAGCCCAAAGGAGAGAGACCCTGGCGCATCGGGACCTGCACCATGCGGTTGACTCGGGGTGTGGGGAGAACAAGGAGCTCCTCCCCCTCTGGGGTCGCTGAGAGTGTGGCAGACTTTCAGCAGCTCGAAGGAAAGAGACCCTGGCATGTCAGGACCTGCACAGTGCGGTTGACTCAGGGTGCTGGGAGAACAAGGAACTCCCCCCCTCTCTGGGGGCAGCTGAGAGTGTAGCAGACTTTTGGCGGCCTGAAGGAGAGAGACCCT